>QFEI01001138.1:2080-25622 GCA_003316145.1 Neoboletus magnificus | reverse complement strand
AGCAGAAAAGAACCCCACATTTGCGTCAAATCCTGAATTGAAGAGTAGAGCAGCTTCGGCGCCGAAAAACCGACACAAACGAGACTCGAGTTCGGCGTGGGGTTGGGACGGGACGAGCAGACGAGAGCCTCCTGATCCGAGTATTTTTGGAGATGCAGACAGGGCGGAAAGAACGGAATTCCTCAGCGCAGGGGAGGCGGAAAGTGAGAGATAGTCATTCGATGTGAAATCAATCTCGGTAAGCGAGGCCGATGGTGGTTCTGGAAGACGACGACGGATGAGACGACGGTCTCGCGATTTCAGCGCTGCGGCGAGTTTCTCGGACAAGGGGTCCATGGTGAAAAAAGTTGCGAGAGGGAGAGAGTCAGAGGTTCATATAGGGTCTCGTCCCGCTCCTAATCTCCAGCTCTTATGATTCCGCTCGCGCCAAGGGGTCGGCTGAGACACCGAGGACTCTTCGGAAATTCTCATGTCATGAGCTCGTCGTCGGATGTAGATCGTTTTTACACTCGCGAAGGTGCTGTCGGGCTTGGTACATGCTGGTTTGACAGAGAACAGCATATTTGCGGTTGGACGCCCAAGTTAACGCCATCGAAGCCCCTTATGAAATCTGCAAGCCGCTCATTCTGTTCCCCACGCCATTCGAACGTCGGGGCCAACCCACATCTACGTCAGGCTCGTGTCAAGGATATGCTGGATTCAACGCAAGTCCTTGAAAAAGGATCATCTCATCGTCGCAGGTCGCAACGAAAGCTGATCTCCCTTGGCTCACTCGGAGTGGCTTCAAAATCTGCATACGTACATTTCCGAGTCTTTCGTTTTGGTCCCGAGAGTGTACGAAACACTGAGTTATTAGCTAGCAGGACAACGATGGCCCAGTGCAAGTCACCCTTCGACGCAATCATGATAACCGGGTCTTGCAGAACCGCTGATTTGGACAATGGCACAGCCTCGGTATGCTGCAGTGAAGCCAGCCCCTGATTCTCCGTGATACTATGGTCCTGTACATGAAGAATGAGGAAGTTGTGCTAAGGTGACGCCAAGGGTGGCGCAGTATCTTTGTCATAACCTTCATTACGGGTGAGTACCGCACCAGACGTAGGTTTGTCAACGGTTTCATTAGCTGCACAGGAAGTGGTGGGTACCACACCAGACTATTCAATCCGAGATATATAAACCTGTGTACCCGGATCAGACTCCACACTTCTCGCATCCTTCCAGCATCTGCTCGTTGTTCGATGACACCGTTCAGGCCCTTAATCATGTACATCGCTGGTCTCAGCCTCCCTCTTGCTTCCCCCCAGTGGCTCGAAGTGTTCGTTGTTCTGAGCACCGCAGACTATGTCCGATACACCATCGCCAAAATGAGAGAAATCGCCGTCATTTCCGGGTCTAAAGGCGGGCGCATTAGACCAGAATCCATGCCACCCACTTTCCTGGGACGGATCATCTCCCCTATCCACGGACTTGCTACTTTCATTCCTCCCCTGACTTATGTTGGCGCACTGGCGGTCAATCGGTTCCAGCAGCCGGAGTGGATGGCAAGGTTCGCCTTTTCGGCTGACATGATAGACTCGACCTGGGCGAACGCGTCGAGGGTAGTGGCTTGCATCGCCAGTTTTTCTCTTAGGAGCCTTACGAACAGTACGTTCCATCATTTAGGGGACCAATGGCATGCGATCGGGGTGGGTAACGTCAATGGCCGTAGCACCACTTGTCTTAACCTCCCCCAATAGCGTCGTGAAAAGCCTAGGATCGTCAAGACCGGCCCCTATGCATGGGTTCGTCATCCAGGGTACAGGTAGGCCGTTCTCAGATATCGGACCTGCATTTTCTTACATAAATGAACATACAACAGCTCGGTCCTCTTACAAGAGGCGCTGTGGTCTATCATGTTCTGGTCATACATACCTCTTGTGGCCCTTGGTGTCACTGCATTTGCATTTGCAATCAAGATGCCAATCGAGGCACGCTTTCTTGTTTGATTTCCTACTCATACATTGATCAGTGAATTGCAGGAGAGTCTGATTCAGAAAGACGATAGCGTCAAAGATGAGTATCGGAAATATATGAGAGAGGTTCCTTTAAGAATCATTCCATATGTCTGGTAGACTACATTTTCTTCGTTACGCCTTCCCCCCATATTCGCCTGTTGACCCTGCCAGGGAACTTTCGTGCATCGCAGGCCTGGTCCTATAGATTCGATCGAATACTCGGCACTGATTTTAATTTGTAGTATATATCCATAAGAAGTTCTCGCGACGCATCCCATGTCACGTTTGTCAACGCGAAGCTCCTTTGCGACCTTTCTTTCCATGCCAACGACCTCATTTCCGGATGTCGTCCCCCAGCTGTATTGTTTTCCTTTTCCTTTTCCTCGCATGTACGCATGAAGTACGCATCACTTACGGTACAGCATGAGGATACTTATCCACGCACCTTACATTGTCGTCATCATCTAGAGACAACAATGGATGTCTACGGCGATATTGCCAAGATAGCAACCGCGAAGCGATTGTTACTGGCTTGGCCACGCTGCATATACTCAACGGACACCCACGCGGCACGTTGGCTACACGCAACGATTGCAATTCTGAAGTATGTCCACTCAGCCATCATGTCTACCCTCGAATTCATCGGTCTTGTGGGCGGCACGACATGATCCCCCTACATCGAAGCCGACGCTGGTTAGGTTGGTACAACACCCCAGGCAGTCTTGGCATCGCCCGACATCTAAGCAATTTCACAAGCTCATTTCGATCACGTATTATGGGAATCAGTCATCCACTGCCTTACCTGCATTCGACCAGGCGAGGCCGAAATTCGTTGCTGCCCTTTTCTGAAAAGGAGTCACAGTCGGGTCACTTGGGATATCTGACAGTCGAGAGGTGCAAGGAGATGGCTCACGAGATAATTCCAGAGATGACCGAGGGGAGTCAGGCTACACCACTATCCGTCACCCTTCTGCATCTCCAAGGGGCTGACTTGGACCGCCCATTTCCGTTACTCAATATCACCCATGCCCTTCTCGTCCTCATTCCGATCGCCACCAGCATCATAACCTGTGCCACGTGTGCCATTATTTCCGACTGATACATGTTTTCAGTGATTCTCGCTGCGATTTTCACCAGTGGTTTCGCCAGTATGGTGACTGGGTCTGGAAGGTTGACTCTTGACTCTGAGTCATTGAAATGCCCGATACACCCAAATGATCGCAGGACGCACTCACCGCGCGTCACCCCATCACCGTTGACCAGTAAGTACTATCAATGAGTCGGCACGTCCCTGTTTGTTTCCGATAGCACGTTAATATTCGCGGCTGAGGCAGGCGCTGCTGGCACAGATTGTGGGCAGGCATAACGGGGAAATACTTGTGGCACGCGTTCTTATGTAAACCAAACCAAGGCCGTCTATCGCATTCAATGCTTCTATATTATCGCGCATGAATGTCTGAAGGCAGGTCATGCAAAGCCAGTGTCTCGGTTTCCAAGTTTTGTAAGCTTTCGAGCGCAGAAAAAAGATTTCGGATATAAGCTGCGGATAAGGTGTATCGCGGAAAATCTTCTCCAACGTATATGCGTCGGTATACGGGTCCCACCAAGGAAGCTCGAGAAATCCGAAAAACTCTGAAGGGAACTATCCCACGCAAGTAAGACCAGTCCAAGGTCAACACGTCAGCGATTTGCTCCATGCTCATAAGGTACCAACTTGATTCGCTCCACGAGGCAGCTCGGGCCCATTCCTGACCTGCTCAGGTCTGCTCAGACGTATCGAGACCAAGTCACAAGAACCTACATTTCAGCGTGTTCACCAAACACTCATCGTGTGATATTAAGGTCCCGACTCTTGGCTGCTTGGACAAACTCGCCGCGTTGAAACTTTACAAAACTGTTCGTAAGACGTTGAGAGGGCAGGAACGACTTTCCGGTCCATGTTTGCCAACTGGCCGGGGAAGGCTCGTAACATCATACTGGGA
Organism: Neoboletus magnificus; assembly: GCA_003316145.1. Taxonomy (NCBI): domain Eukaryota; kingdom Fungi; phylum Basidiomycota; class Agaricomycetes; order Boletales; family Boletaceae; genus Neoboletus; species Neoboletus magnificus. The sequence continues at coordinate 21,646 of QFEI01001138.1, read as the reverse complement.
CCCGACCAGACCAGATAGGCTTCCAAGGAACGATAGTCTTCATTTTTCGTTCGGGTTGAGGATCAGGGACAGAAAAACATAAACAATCACTGACTTTTCTGCGAAACAAAATCGGCTCGAACGGCCCAAGTTGCCAGGTCCACCATAAACTTCCACGCCCCTAAAGGCGGTCCCATCTGTGGAGGAGGGAAAGTTTGTAGGAACTGGGCCTGCACCTGCCCGAGATTCTTCAGGATCTCCGAGAGGCGCCTGGACTCGCTCTTCCCGATGCGATTCGCGGGTGCGGAGCGGCCGTACAGCGCGCAAACAAACCATACTCTGTACAGCGCCATTTGGAATCGCTCAGACTCGTGTTGTGTGAGCCGGCTCGAGGACGATCGGGGATCCTTGTTTCTGTAATATATAACATGAGCGGCAAAGAATGTCGTGTAAACTCACAGAAACCGATTACCTCCAACTGTAAAGCGACTCGAGCTCTTGAACGACGTTATGGTTATTTGCAAGCACGTGTGCCTCTCGCGTGGTGATGATGATACAAAGCTCATTCTGTTGGGAATCTTCCTCTCTGGGAAGTCCGTTAACTGCCGGTGGAGCAAGCCACCCATACCAGTAGGATTCGGCGTCCATCGTAACTTTCAGGAGCCGTATGGGTGGCCGGACCGAGATGGTTGGATACGACAGCACGGAGGACGGAAGCACAGCGGGTACTGAAGACGCTGTATATGAACTTTGAGGATAAGACGAAAGACTCCAGGCTGTGGATATCGGAGAGCCCAGTGAGGATGAGGTCCATCAAGTCTGGATCAAAAGGAAAGCTGGCAGGGACAGGGCGATGTTGCGTCGAAATCATTGGGTCGGATGGTGGTAAAAGTTATAGTCAGCTATGAAAATGACTTTGAGACGCCATGCGATGTTCGCCTAGATCGCCACGCTTTCCCTTTCCACTTCTATCTGCTGGCGGCGGCACGTGACTCCGCGTGATTGTTTCACGTGCGTGTGTGCGCTGAGTCGTCGCCCCGTTTAGGGGCTGCTGTGCGATCTCTCCTTCCTTGATCGCGTCCGCGTCAATGCCATGCGAACCATTTTTTTTGTTAGGTGAGCGTGAGCCAGCGCACAGCACCCAAACTACCTCTACACACCAGTCGAGCGATGTCCGGACGTGTCTGTCAGATTTTCGGTGTTACACCTCACGGAGGAAAGCGAGCAAGAAAGCAAACGATAGCATTGCTGACCGTGTCCGAACAAAAAATATCATATATCTTGATTGAAATGTATCTTCTCGACTGACTTGTAACTTCTCCTCTGAATTGCATCATGTTTCCCCTTAATAAAAATGTTGGTCACAGGTGCCCTTGCCCTCGCCGCGTCATTCTCTACTGGTTGAACAGCCTCACCAATCCCAAGCCTCCATTCAAGCAAGGTTTCTGCTGACGAGGTTGGCATTTCTCAAGTGGAAATTGGATGTATGAAAAGACATTCCTGCTGGGTCTGCGCCCTTCAATTTGTGACACACAGGAAGCCACGGGAATAATCGCGTATCACGGAACCTGTACTAACACTACAGATCTAGTTTGCCCCGTCCAAGCCTGGACCGACTCGGATGAAAATCCACCTTCCAATTCCATAACCCATGTTTATTGGATGGCTAATATCATTTGTACCACGACTCCCACCAATGCCATTATGCCAAAGCACTTGACAGGACCCTCCATCTTAGCTCTGTGTGTAGCACCGGATGTGGTTGGCGTCAAGCACGTACTATTGAAGGTAGTGTTCGCGTATGGTTCAACGCAAGACAGCCAATTTATAATTTCAGAGGCACCAGTTGAGTTCGAGCTAGGAGTCCATTCGCACGTCGTCAAGGTCATGTTGACGGGTGTTGTTACACTTTGGGTCACGACAGCCTGGGTCGTGCTGCTCATTGTGACCGCAGTACCGACCTGTGGGCAACAGATGGAAGCCACGCTTGCATTGCTCGTTTCGCAAACTATCGCCGGAGCAGCGCTAAGGTGTCCGTCGTGTGTTATCACGAAATCAGCTCGGGAGAAACCTTATCGATCGGGGACACATACGACATGACCTCAACTGGCGGAAAGTATGATTGAAAGGACTCCGGACCTGGATGGCTGGGGTCAGGTCTTTATATCTCCCATCGCCCACAAGGACCACACTAAACGCCTGATTCTGCGGCGTAGAGCCTTGCCCGACTTGGATACCTGTGGCCGCTACAGCACCGCTTCCTCGGTCCCGATCCAGAGCGGAGAGTGTAGGTTGTACCTGGCGCCGAGCCAATGACTGGTTGACAAATTTGATCAATTCCCGCTCGCCACAAACCTGTGTAACAGAAGCTTGAAGCCCTGCCATTCATTCGTGGCTAGAAACCATCGGTGACTGCATCATAAATCATGTGGTTGGTGTGTTGGACGATTGAGAACCTTTAGATGATAGGGTACGTCGGCATCGAGGGAAGACGGATGGGACCTGCCAAGTATCATGACTGGTGGTATTCTTGCACAGCATACTCTTGAGAGCAACTTCAACCGTGTCCATGCGCCTCTTGGCGTTCTTCACTCACCTGCCTATACAAGTAATCGCCTAGACATTTGTATCCCGAATCCGCAGCAAGAATATTCATTAGCTCTAAAGCCCTGGGCAATGCGGTCCAACGACGGCATAACTATAATTAAGTATACCACGTTCCAAATTGACGCTTGTTTCGCGAGGGAGGGAAATATGCAAAGGTCACTCACAACCTTTGAGTTGCTCTGTGATTCTCAATGACGACTGTCATCGTCACACAGCTATAGGATATTAAGTAGTAGTGATGCATAACACGCAGTGCGTCGCCGTTTACTGGAACCACGACTGGGACACACGTAGCGCACCGCGCTAACCTTGGCAAACCGCATATTCTGCACGCTGTACGTTACATGCGTCATCTTCCAATGTTATTGGGTTATTCGGTGTGACCTGTATCCAAAGAAAACCCGATCTCACCCATAATGTTGACATAGTATAGCTCGAGGACCTGAGCCAGCTTGAACATCCAAATAGACTCTGGTTCCCCTGCTCAAACCAGCCCGACTTTTCTCGTTGCCCCGGGCTGTCAGCCCTAGCCGTCACGCTAACGCTGGTCTGGCCGATCAGTGCCAATGTTCACGAAAAACGCTTCGAGTCAATGAACACATGGAGAGGCTGACTCGCAAGATATTCGTGGCCACGTGTCAGATATTTGCTGAGAAGGTGCCCAAAGGAAAAATGAAAAATTGTGTCATTCCAGGTGGACCCGTGTCAGACAACGTACGTTGCCTTGAGGTACTCAGGCAAGTCGGTAACCCACGAACATCAGTCATCTCTACCAACGTTCCGGGATCGCGGCTCTCGTAAGCTTGGGGGGAACGACCACGAGGAACGGAAACACGAAACACGACTTACTCTAACATAGTCACCGTTGGTGGTTGACCTCTCGTCCCGAGATACGACGAACGTCGCGGCGTATTTGCGTGGTCCGAAACTAAAACATTGTCAATAAACTCCATCAGTGATATCACTTTCAGGACTGTTGTGTCGCTGATCGATGCGTGTTCATGATCAGACAACTATCGCCAGGGTGACACAAGTCAGACAACCAAGCAGATTGTCAGACCACACTGAAGCGATTTGGTTGGGTGTGCCACGAAATGCGATCGGCCAACACTGAACGATATGTACTGATTATAATAAGCAGGAGAGCCGGGGGAGTGAGAAGCGGTGTTACATTGGCAGGAGCGTATATTGAAGGATCCGACTTCTTCCGTGCGACCGGCCGACGGCATCGTGGAGAAAGAAGCAAGCGAAACTTTATGTCGATTAGGGTTGGTTGGAAATCAGAAATCGACCGCCATACGGAGAACAGAAAAGGAGGTCGCGTATCATGCCTTCATGCTCATTTTTTGACAGCCGCCCGTATAGTCAGTCAATGAATGAAAGCCAGTCAAACAAACTCAAAAACGTCCGACTCGGCCATGTTCCCGTCGCAGGCAAGAGAGACTAAGAAATCGGTGGGCTTGAACTGAACAAGTCGTGCGAAAAGGTCTAGAGGCACATTGCTTCCTCACACGGGAAAGGAACCTCGGCTAGCTGCATGCAGGTGCAAGCAATGATTATGCGGAAGACCTCCTTGGCGATTCGGGCCGACCGGTTGAGGTTAGAACAGGTAGGCGTCCAATCTTGAATGAAGTACTCGAGTGGTAGTGAGGTGGGCACCACGCAGTCTGGTCCTTCTAAAGGGACATTATCCAGCTCTCAATATTCAGGAGCTGTAGGCGTGCACAGTTTGCATGAAGGGTCCAGTCTGCCTACGAGGCAGGCGTATGTGATCGAAAGATACAGGCCATCTCCTCCGTATGGTCAAAACGACTGTCGTCTGATCCCAAATTTTTAGATCTAGTCTGGGAAGAACTAAGCTATCTCAGATTAGTACGGAAAAGCGGGAGAACGGTTTGCGGAAAGTGACGTGGATGTCCAGGCAAAGAAGGCTATAGTGTCAGGCCTAGATCCAGTAGTCACCTTAAATGCCGAGAAAATGGTGCGGACATCGCTACCCACTGTTGTTAGCCATATTGTCGGGTTGGAATGCCGCGAAACTCAACAGCCCGTGTCAGTTGAACTACCCAGCAACAAGGGATGAGATGTTGAGGGGGATAATGTAAGGAATTAGGATGGTAAAGTTCAGATTCGGTGATCGTGAGTTCGTAATCCGCCGTCAGAAGACATTTGTCAAGTCGCCGCGTTGTTGTGCACTCACACATACAGTAAAATAAGATCCCCCTTTCGAAGCTTTCCTGATTATGGGAGCTGACAGAACTTAGCTGTGCCGGCGCTCATACTTAAATGGTTGACCCTTCACTATGGTTAACCAACATTCGTACGTTCCCTCGTCCGGTTGTCTCGCTACCATCAAAGGTTTCCAATGTTCGAATTTACAGTGCGTGTCAGGTCGGTCGATCCCAACCATGTGCTGATTGTCACCCCAGTCCCACCCTACATATCAACGTGCCAAGCTGGCAATCGATTTTCTTATAATCGGTGGCGGTCTCGCTGGTGTGTCTTGTGCACTGGCCTTGAGACGAGTAGGACACCGCGTGGTCATTCTCGAACAATCCAAAGACTCGCAGACTTCGAATGTTCGTATCGCACAGCTCAGCGTTTATCTTCCTAACAAACTCATAGATGTCACATGGAGGCATTCGTTTACCTCCCAACGTTGTCAAGATTTTATACCAGTGGGGATTGAAGGACACCTTGAAAGCAATATCCCTTGAATCTCGCTCATTTGAATGGGATAAATGTGTGTTTCTTTGGTATGGCGACTTTGGGATCTTACCGGGGCCCCATAGACGAGACAGGAGAAGTGCTGGGGATGCACGTCTGGGAGGAGGATATCCTGACAGAGACTGGTGGTGTGTATCTGTCCTGTCACGTGAGTTTCTGACACCTGCCGTTACCGCATAATATCCGTCGTCTGATGCCGGATGCCGTAGTATGCTGACTTGCGCCGATTACTCCTTGACGCTGCAATCGAGGCTGGTGCGGAAGTTCACAGCGGTGTGAAGGTAGTTTCGGTAGATTTCGACGGTTCTCACGTAACATTATCCACCGGAGCAAAGCTACAGGCCGATGTGATAGTCGGGGCCGACGGACACTCTAGCTTGATACAACAAGCTATCATTGGGATGGATGTATATGGGGATGCCCTTTCCCATTGCCTGTTCTACAAGTACGTTTGTTTCGTAAATCCACTGCCGCATTGCTCACTGTTGGGGAGATAGTGCAACCATCCCTGTAGAATCGATGCAACGGGATCCTGCGCTTATGGACCTGTGTAACTCAAAACATGTCAGTTTTTGGATCTCCGTCGAGTAACGCTTGGCACTGATCCCTTTTTAGAAATTGTTTACATGGATTGGGCATAATGCTGCTGCAACTGGTTTTCACTTGGTGAGTGTCTTGGGGTAAAACCCTGACATCAGACCACTCAGAGATCTTCCAGGGTGGTCGGCCTGAGTTCGCTCTTCACATCTGGGTCCAGCCGGGCCACCATAATCGTGACAGTGATTGTCGGGTATCTGAAGTTAGCCTCAGGGAAATGCGAAAACAATTAGGTCTTTGCGAGCCGAGGTACAGTGGGCGCTAATAATTCAATTCCTTCTCTGTAACATCAGTTCAGGTTACTCAAACTGGCAGGACTGGCAAGATCCGCCGCACGCAATCAAGTGAAGATTATACCGCCATTAGAAAATTGGGTGCACCGCAGCGGGCGGGTACTCGTCATTGGAGAGGCTGCGCATCCACTACCGGTTCGTGCAACGGATGTGTTAGGCGATGTCATCTGTTCACCTAACTCCCACGGCCAGGCTGGATCGATCCAAGGCGGTGCACTTGCCGTGGAAGACTCTGCAGTGCTTGCGAAACTTTTCTCTCATCTAAAAACAGAGGATCAGATACCAACACTCTTGAACGCATTCCAAGAACTCCGCGAAGGACGTTGTGCGAGCGTCGTCAAGTGTGAACAGGGGAATCTGTTTTTCCAAATGATGCCCCACAGTCCACAACAAGAGCAACGTGACAATATGCTACGTAAACGGTTTGCCGATGGGCGGCCGATGCTTTCAAGCAGTGAACCGCTCGATCAGTGGGAACAAGTCAAGGAGTTGTTCGGATACGATGCCGAAGATCAGGCAGACGACTGGTGGGTCAAGTGGGGTATTCTCCGAGAGCGAGCTAAGGACCGGACTCGGGACTTGGAGGAGAGGATGAACACACGGTTCTCTGTGCTCGGGCTGAGTCAGAAACAATGACTAGTGTGCAATCAAGCCTTATTGTCCCGCATATGCATGTTCCCTTTTTTGCATCCATCCATTTTGATCATCATCTACGACGGTAATGCACCCGCAACTTTAACGATTCTTCGCTCAACTCTGTTCTCATTATCATTCGCTTCTTGGCATCGCTTCCCACTCTGCAGTGCACCTCGCACAGCTTATCTTCGTGCAGTGTACGGAAACATAGACGGTACGTTCTTGTTATACCTTGCACGCTCACCTATACATACAAACTGTATAAGATGTAGTCATACTATATGCCGTTATTCTAATCTCTGGCTGAATGATAAATGCCTCTCCGGTTGACGATGCGAAAGAAAGCTGATCGATATGAGCATGCCCAGCACGTTACATCACATTGAGGGGGAGATAATGACATTCTTTTGGAGGACATGTTTGGGTGACGTGCACTCGTATACTCATTGTTGTCGTACTTTCAATGGGTCACCGAAGACGACGTCCGTTCCTAGATTGAAATTACGCCGCAACCTGACACTGGCAATTGCAATTTTCGAGGTGTCGCCTTGACGTTGGTCTTGGACTCATCAGTAAGAACAAATCGAGTTGCAAGACATTCGAATTTGACTATGCGTCACCTGACATGGTCGGGAATGATCAATGGTTATCTGCCAGCGTGCTAGTACATACTAGTAACCGAAAAACAATCACTCTGATCATCCGAGGGCCTGATCCGACTCGTCGCGCTATGCCACGATGCAATCCCCTGAAACGTGCATACTTGTACATATTTAGGCTACCGGCGTCAGTCATGATGCAAAGTTCAGTCACGTTAATTAAGGGTTTGATTCGTAACGGCGGGGCAGACATTTTTTTTTCTTCATCTAGATCTCGAGACAACAAGTGAGGTAACCCTGCTTTGCCGCACAATCTCGACGAGATTGGGTTCGGCTGCGGATTGATTATGAGCCAAGGGGGTATCACGAACACCCACCACCGTAATCAGTGGGTGGTACTTGGAGCGAGCGAGCATCTGAGTCTGTTGACCCACTCGGCCATGATCATGTCTATTTCAAGTGAACCCAAACTTTGGGATCGTCTGTTCGGTGGGCACAGGTGACGTGGCTGACCCATTGGAATGTATCATCTTGATCGACCAAGTCAGGGTGGCGACGGTTCCTTGGATTTCTGATACTCCACTCGCCCTGTCGCATACACCTTCTGGTGGACCGTTGCCTTTTATCACGTACGCATAGGGCAGAGTTTGAAGATATTGCATTGCGCCGTGCATAGACGGCTTGGTGACGGGGCAGTGTGCACTGTATGCATATCCGTCCAGGAACGGTCTGCACTGCACTCTCGATAAGCATGACCGCAACCAAACTGTCAACACCTCCGGAATATCCCTCGCCGCATCTCTTCCTCCCTATCATCAGATATATCAGACACTCGATCGCCAAGAAAGTAACAACAGAAGAAAACTGCGACACACCGATACTCGAACATCAACTGGACTCCAACGAACAGACATCCACATGCGCCGATCAAGAACTGAAGGCCTTTTCGAACAAAGTATGACGGGCCGAAACGATCGTATACAATATTGGATATCCCATCCCACAACGGCATCGGCGAACTTCAATTAAAAATCATATTGGAAAAAGCAAAAAGTGCTCAATGACGTTACCTTGAAAATTTCCTGTAATTTGGTTGGCCATGTATAAGATCCCGTCCGTCCCAATAACAAAACCGACAAGATTGGCGGTGATCATTGTCAGGATGTTAAGAACGCCTCCGCACGCACAGATATGCCGGTACCACGCGTGCTGTCCGTACTGATCGCGTGAAAAATGAGCGGTGATGCCAAAGAGGTGGTTCCGCTGGAAAATTGAAACGAACCTTGGATTGGGGGAGTAGCCTGACCGCGAGCAGTTCTGGGAGAATGAACACACTGACGAGCCACCCCCATGCGAGTAAGCGGAACGATAGATCATGCCACAGGGCCACGAAAGTGAATATGAGCGTTGTAGTTATGGCTACGTTCTTGGTGCCCCCAAGCGGAACGTAAATATATCTGCCTCGCGTTAGCAGACAACGACTTGGGTCGGAAAGTTTATTACCGCACTATCCATAGATTGTACGAACGGTGCCAACTTCGCCAAAAACCTAGCGTAGAATAGTTGTTTGCCATACACCGAACCATGTTCTCTGGCGGATCGATCCCACTGGCTAGCGACCAAAGTCGAAAAAAACGCCACGGGAGAAGAAGCTGAAACAATGCGAAGTTAATGTAAATAAACCCAGTGTCCGAAGGACCTACTTTCAGCCAGACAACCATGAGGTTCCAAAAGCCGATCATGCTCAGCTCAAAAGGCGTATCACCCTGCCAAGCATTTGTGTCCTTGATCGCGACTACATACATATAGTGGAGAATAAATTCCATGGTCAGCAGACTGATGAGGAACCGCGTCAAGTAGCCTATGAGAGCTCTCGGTCGGATGTCAACTGGTTGACGCAGCTAAAAACGTTTTAATTAAATCGACCAACTGCGACGGAGGGGAAAAGAGAGGACCTGCCACATAAAGTTATTAAAGGTCACAATAGGACCAGCGATATATAGTGGGGGGAATAAAACATAGGCGAGGTAGTTTGCATAGGTATAGTGTTCGAGGGAATGAGGGAGAGTACTTCGTTGCTTTTCGGTGAGAGTTGACTCCGGCTGTGGTAAATGACTGAGATTTAAGCAGACCGGTAAACGAGCACGGACCTCCGGTGGGTGTGGCAATGTACACGCCCAGTGATAATCCATGTTGAACGACACCAACCTCAACGTTGTGATGTTGAAGCTGATTTGCCAGCGAGGGTAGAGCCCTTTAAATGTGTCCTGATGATAAGTGAGATGGTGTGACGCACAAAAAAGGTTCGCTTACCAGCGGCGCTAAATCAGGATGAAGGCTGGAAAACAGGTACCCTTCATTACGCTCGTTCGCAAACAGAATGAGAAAGTTGAAGATCCAAGTGATGATTGGACCAGTCCGTGATCTGGCGAAAGATTTCCCAACGAAATAATTGGCAGTCAAAATAATAAATATCTTTAAAGTGCTTGTTCCATGCAGTCCGACGAGGTATAATATAGCAAACAAAATAGTAAAGGGAACGAGAAATGTTTCGTCGGTTGGTGTGCCTGATATTGAGCGAGTTGCAGAGCGAGTGTATATCGCTTTGAGTGCAACGTATACGAGGACCAGAAAGCCAAGCGCAGGTACATTGTTTCGGAACGCGCGATACTGAGCATCACTGTTGTCCTGGATGTGCGTTCGATCGCATATCAAGAGAATATGTGCTCCGCTCTATCTCACTGGGTGAATGCACTTACAACTTGACGTCCAAACAGCCAACCAGGACTTAATTTATAGTGAAAGAATGCATAGTTTGCATGTGTGGCTGTATGTAATTTATAGATGAGAGTGAACATTATACGGTGGCATGACAGCGACGCACATGAACTCAAGTTGATCGGCACCCAGACCATGGCAGGGATGACTACCGCTGCCACCAAGTAGTAAAAGAAAAATTCGGGAGTTCTCCACAACGGCGGCGGTCGTGGCGTATCGATGCGTTGGATTTTGCTCGCCTCGGGAATTCCAACTGTCGCAGCGGTGAGTCCTCGATGGATCTTCTTGTTTCTAATATCTTCTTCCAGTTCAAAGGGAGAAACGCACGCGCTAGTGGAACGAAGGTCTGTAGGCATGTCCAGAACGACGGCTTCTGGCATGTGAGAAATCCGTATGATTCCGGTCTTATTTGTGCGCAGCTGGTGGACTTGAAAAGGCCCAACGAAAGGCAGGAAGCGCGTGTAAATTTTATTCCTTTTCTGATTTTGGCTATCAGGTCCGAACAGCCTGTACCGCCACTTCCCGGGTTCGCCCAGCTGCAATTAGCGAACGACCCTCGCGAGTTGGCCATCACAAGTCAGTGTGGAAACAACAGATTTCAGCAGAGGACTGATTCAATGCTCGGTCGCGCAGTGGACGATGCCTCTACGGGGTCTGATTCTGATTATTCCAAGTAGGTCGCCTTCACTCATCTAGTCAAGTAAATCGCTCACACGATTGTCTAGTTCGGTGAGGCACTTCAGTATGCCATCTAAACGAATCTGACGACGGCTCGGGGGTAGTGGATATCCTGGTTTCTATCTTCGAAAGGCAATGAATACTTCTGCGAAGTCGAGGAGGACTATATCCTGGACAGGTTCAATTTGACGGGCCTCAACAATGAGGTTTCCAACTACGCGCAAGCCCTGGACCTGATCACAGATAACCTTGGTTTGTCACAGTTCTTTGCAAAGTTCATGTAGTTTACCCCCATCCCACAGATGATGACATCCAGGATGAGCTTCGGGGTGCTCTAGATGTCCAAGCCCGCTTATTGTATGGCCTTATTCACGCGCGGTGGATCGTCACGGCACGGGGTCTCGCGAAAATGGTGTGTGTTTGAACCTTCTTCCTAACTCAATCTTATACCCTCCAGCTTGAAAAATTCAAGAGAGTAGATTTCGGTCGATGTCCTAGAGTCTTGTGCCAATCCCAACCTCTCCTGCCCGTCGGTCTAAGCGACATTCCATATGAAAAATCGGTCAAACTTTATTGTGGTCGTTGTGAGGACGTTTACTCTCCCAAGTCCTCCCGACACGGATCTATCGATGGGGCCTATTTTGGCACCTCATTCCCGCATCTACTTTTTATGGTTTATCCGCATCTCATACCTCCAAAGGCCGGTCCCGTTGAACCGGCGCCACCTCCTCGAGTTAGCGAGACCGACGTGAACAAGAGGAACAGACGCGCGAGGGAGGAACCAGAGGCACCCGAAGTCATTGGTGAACCCGTTAGCACAGCCAGTGTCGCTTTGAAGGCGGATAGATATCGACCACGGATTTATGGCTTCCAATTGCATGAAATTGCTAAGCTCCAGAGATGGCAGGAGGCAGTCAGGGACAGGCAAGTAAACAAAATTACCTGGAGGGTGGTGGCCTTTCTAATCCCATTGATCAGGCAAGTTGCCAGGCTGGAAGTGTTGGAGGATCTCTCCTGACTCGTTTCGTTCTTGTCTTGTCATCGTGTATACCATTGCTGTGCTGTAGCCGAAGCCCGCAACCAATCATGTCTCTTTGGCATGTGCGCGTGGGATCGTGATACGAGGGGGAGACGATACCGATATCCACTCGAGTGTGTACAGTACAAGCGTCGATTACAAGAATGGTGAGCTACGATAACGTGTGTGCATGCGAGGGGGGAAGGTGGGCGGCAGCGCAGGGTGCTGTCCGGTTCCGGAACTGTCCTTGGGCTGTGGTGAGCTGCGAGGGCGGGTGGGAACACCGACTCACGGCTCGACCAGAGGGAGCCTAGGATTCTCCGGAACCCCGGGGAATGCGAGGCGGGAGAGACGACTGAGAGGGAGTCGCGCTAGGGAGTGACGGGAGGGCGAAAAGACGGGATAGAGCTCTGCTCTGGACGCTGCAAGCCACGAGCGGAGGAAGTGGCGCGAGGGAGAGAAAGGTCGCGCCACTTGCCTCGCGCTTGGCCAAGGACTAGGGTTTCTACGGTCGTGCCTTACTACGTAACAGAGCTGCACACACTCTTTCAGCGGCGATTGCGATTTCTCAGAAGCACTTTTTATTTTACCATGGGATTCTGATGCGGGAAATGCGCGGGATCCTGTGTAATGTACTGGATTGTTTGCATTGTCTTTGTGTCAACGTCTCTAAAACGGCCTTGGTTGATGGTTTAAGTCCTCCACGGCTTGTCCTTTACGACGACTCTCCGGTCTTTATACTCGATATGGTCACTAGTACTAGTGGTACTAAGGCTCTTTTGCAGGACACAACGGTCTTAGAAGCGGATAGGTTCCCTATCAAGTCTGTCAAATTATTCAGCTCGGGAAGTGCTGAGATCACTCGCACATTCCCCTTATCCTTCCTCCGCTCTCAGGTGGAGGCGTCTCGCACCTTGTTTGTCCCTTGCTAACGCAGAGTATTGTAGGATGAACCACAGGTTGTCGAGATCGTCCACTTCCCCAACGGCCTCGGGTCTGTTAATGTCTCAGTAACATCCACATCAGCGAACGTGACGATTCTTGATCACTACCACACTGCCATCGCCATAAATCCTTTCGGGAATTTTACACCTTCCAGCCAGTTATTGAGTGAGCTGGAAACGGAACGGCTGCGACTGGGAGATGAGAGGCGCCTCAGGCAGCAAAGTTTCGCGTTCCTCACAACCTACATGGACTCGCTCGCGCAATGCAAATCCCAGGCCCAGCCCGAGGCAGCTCAGATGGTATCTTTCTTTGACGACTTTATCGAGCTTGGGGTCACGCGCTCTACCGCGATTGCGGAGCTCGACGCCAAGCTGGTTGATGTCGGCAATAGAATCACGGAGGAGAAGGAGCGTCTCTCGGAGCTCGATAAGAATTTACCGGTCAGGGTGGTGACGGTCCTTGCTTGCAACAGCCAAGTGCCTGTGGATGCTGCTGAGCTCACCGTGACTTATGGTAAGGAGAAGCATGATCTTTTAAAGTCATCCTCCTGAGATGGTTCTCTAGTTGTCAGGCAAGTTTCGTGGAAGCCAACGTACGATCTCTACATTGCAATGATAGGAAATACACCCTCCCTGACGGCGAAGCTTGACTTTCGGTGTACGGTCACACAATGGACGGGCGAAAATTGGGAAAACGTGAGCTTGGCGCTGACAACAGCAGACCAGGTGTCGCAGTTGATCCAACTCCCTGAGCCAAAGAGGATCGACATCAGTCTCGGTCCGACGCATGTCTTTCAACAACCCGCGACCGCGCCACGGCCCCAGCCCGTAACGATCCAACCCTATCCTCCCATCCCATGGACCCAGGCCACATTCGGGTCTGCGGCCCCTCGGAGTGGGGGGGTGGAACGTGAATGTGTCCAAGTTCATGACCATAAAGTACATGGGGTGCGGAACGATGCCCTTGCTGTCGAGTGCTCGGCTCCTCTTGCCTCTCAGTCGTGGATGGCGGCAGCACAAGGGTCTCGGAAGCCACTAGCATGGGCCCCAATTCCTCCAAACTTGCCAACTCCGGTGGCAGATGAGGTTCCCCATGCGGATGCTCCATCCCAGAATGTTTCACAGCTTATTTCTCATGTATGTCAGCATTCGTCAGTCTATCTTGTCAGAAATATTACTCACTTTTGTGCTTCGGGGAATTCAGGGTAGCAAGGATCCGATTACGCATATCGCTAATGGATGTATATTCATTCCTTCTGATCACTTTGAGCACCATGTCCTGGTTACCTCGCTCTCTCTCCCGGCAGAGTTCATGCGACTCGTGGTGCCCAGCGCCGACACCAGCGTCTATTACACAGTGCGTGGCATTATCTTTCTCTTTTCTGTCACGCTCAATGCGAAATATTAAGTGTGAGGTCAAGAACACAAGTGAATATGTCCTGCTCCCAGGCACCGTCAAGACCTATCTGAACGAGAAACATGTCTCGTCCACTGACATTCACGTACGTCCAACGACCACCCTCTTTGACGTCCATCTGATGCGTTGCCTCCCCACTCGGCATATACATATAACATCTTCACTAGAATACCGAGTTGCCACAGATACTGGAATGCTCGCTCGCGGTCGACACCGGCGTGAAGACAATCCACAGTCGCGTGCCGGACGCATTGCCCTCTATCACCGCGTTCACGGGCAAAGCCACGACGACGTACACGAGTGCGACGGTCATCCAAAACACACACGCAGAGCCGATCCGGGGCGTTGTCGTTCGGAGCTCCATCCCATTACCTGCGGATCCACGTATCACGATCGTATTGAAGGAGCCTGTGGGGTTGGCAGAGATGGATGAGGGGTGTGTATCTGTGAAGGAGGGGTGTCTTGCGCGATGGTCGACGACAGGAGGCCGGAAGGGCAAGCAAGCGGGGTTGTTTGAGTGGGTGTGTGACGTGAACCCGGGATCGGAGGTGTTGAAAGTTGTTTGGGAGGTGTGCGTCCCACAAGACCTGAAACTGTTCGAGCATGCACGTTCTTAGCGAGTACTCTTCTCCGACCTCATATACATACTCTTGCTGCGAGAGCATAACTGTTGCAGTGGGCCGCTTCACATTCTTCGTGATCCACATGTAATACGTATACAAGCAATAACAACCCTTTCTTGCGTATTCACACATTTGGTCTCGTTTTGCCGTTTCAATCCCCACGGAGAGGAAGACTGCGCACGAGGACTAAAGGACACCGTCGCTGCGGATCGCGCACTGTCCAAAGTCGAGTTTCTTCAGGCCCTCTTCCTTGGGTAAGATATCCTGCGGGGTGAGGCAGTTTAGTGCGGTTATCATATAGGCGCAAATGGGGAATTGCACGTACGTGCTCGAAAATGCCAAGGGGCAATGCGAGCGTAACACAGGCATTGGGAGAGTCCTGTCGGAGAATCGTACGTGTCAAGAATTCCCGATCCAAGTGGGAGGTCAAATACGTACCACGACGGCACCGACGTGGCTCTCAACCGGGGCGGCCGAGAGAAGGAGGTCTAGTGAAACATCGGGCCAGGTCAGAACGGAAACAACCCATCGAAGCGGAATAAAGAATAGGTACGTACATGCTTGCTCACGGGCTAGATGCGTAGGTGTATCGAGCATTCATCATCTTCGAGCGCATGGAACCAGGGTCAAAATGTCACTCACTGTAGCCGATCTAGGACCATTGGACGTCAGTGATGTCTTCAGAACGTACGGTTTTGGGGAGGATTTGTAATTGCTGATACACACCTTTTGCAGGTACGCGATCGCGTTGAGCGCGGCTTGCTTATACGCGACAGTACTGAGAGCATATCAGCGCTGCTGATCGTCCACAAAACATCGCACTCACGCGTCCATGTGGTATTGCGTGCCATCGCCGTCTGGCTCTTCATCAGCGAAAGCGAACGGAGACAAAGCACCTCATATCACGCACGAATGTCAACGCTGATACCCTCAAAAACAAGCTGGATTCTGTTTGGCGTCACTGTCGAAAAACGGCGGTTGGATTGGCTCACCTTGGCCGAGTACAACGGGTCTACGGGCGAGGGCTGTCGGTATGGGTTAGGATTCGTGGCCGAAAAAAATCTCGAGATGCGAACCAAGAAAATGGGCTGTTTCAGTGCAAACTTTTCGACGCCGCCTTTGATGATGTTAGTCTTGAACTTGATGATGCCAGCCTACGAGTATCATCCGTTATACATATACCGGGAAGGTGGGATGATGTCTCACCATTTCGATGGCGCCACAGAAGGAAAGCTGATGCATGAACGTCAGCTACGGTCACGTCGGCATTGATGATTGACTATACCTCTCCCTACAGGGATATCAGCATACAATTGCATAAGGAACGACCCGTTCAAGAAATAGTTAACGTACATCACCTTGCGAGAAGTGCAAGTCGCCAACAGAGAGGTTTGCACCTTTCACGAATACCGGGAAGTAGCACCGAGAGCCCCTAGGAGCATAACACTGTAAGTGACCCATTTTCAACGGACAGAAAACCTACTTGGACAGGTTCTTGATCTATACTCGAATCATCAGCAATACACGCAAACCACCGGAGGATCACCACTCACGTCACAGTTTCCTCCATGCTCACGCCCGGGAATGGTGCGTGCACCATCGCGATGTATCCTCTCCCTTACATCAGCTGGAAGGTCCTGGCCGACGTATGCCCCTTGAGCGAGGGGGGCGAATGCAACAGGAGGTACGGCATTAGCGTGCGCTTCGATCAAACCCACTTCGCGTCTGTTCCAGGTAGTAAGAAGTTCGTGAGATGGTGCGGTGCCAATCAATCCGGGATGAGAAACACCGGCGAAGCGAACACCCGGAATGTGTCTCGATGTGGCGTAAACACCTAATTCCATTTTTGGCTCACTGGTAGGGAGTTCCGAGTTTCGTTAATCTCACCTTCAAAGTCCCAAATGGCCTTGGCCGCTCTGCTCTGAAACTCTCGTGCTTGAAGGAGACAAGGTCGTTAGAACATCGCTCTGAACATCGGATGTATGTACCCTACCAAACAAACCACCGCCATTCTCCAGCTCGAAGACGCCCTGTGGCAAGTCAATGCCTTTGCCCAAAATGAACAACCTAAACTCACGGTGTAGCCCCACGGCATTTTGTCGAATGGTTTCACTACGATTAGTCCAGATTAGCACATTTGACAGATCCATTTATCAGGTCATACCGTCCAGGATGTCAACAACAAGACAATCACCAGGCTCTGCACCCTCCACGGCAATCGGGCCCGACAGGTTATGGACGGAAGTAAGATCAATGTCGCGAATGTCATCGCTGACTAGAAAGCAAGCGCAGGATTAGGGCACAGCACAGGGAACAACACGGCCGGAACGTACAGTCGTTATTTCCGATTTGGGCGCCGGTCCAGTCTTGTCAAGTTATAACTTGTAAGTGATAACATACCACGATTCTCTGTTGCGACGACATACCGACACATTCGATGTTAAATACCTAGGAATGGGTTAGGAATGGCCAACATGCGATGTTTGATGCACGTACCTCGCCCGGTTTTACGGTTGCAACGGGGGGGATCTCAGGACTAGATAAAGATGGTCAAAGCGCGTCTGCTTAGCTCCCGTGGATCAACATACTGCCATCTGTTGTGTATACCCTACGTACACATTATCAGCCTGATACACAATACATGGTTTGAACATCCGTACAGACCTTCTGCTCCCGCGCAGGTCTAGTATTTAACGCAAGAGGTCAGCGGCCCTAAAGCCGATGGCAGGCCATGCTTACACAAATGGGTCGAGCTATGATATGTGAAGCGATGATCCTATGCAGGTAGTTCCAAGCTCTCACCTGAATTAGAGTTGGGTGAGTGACAGAGTTAGCTGCAGTAGCCATTCAAAAGATGGACTTTCGACTGTCCAATGAAGGGAGGAACGACAAAGTCGTTATGAAGAAGTCGGGGAGTTATAAGGACATTCCCATTGCAAGATAAGCAGGGCGGAGCTGCGCATATCCCGCCTTATCAATCCTTATAAAGGAGCTGTCAGTGACACGCCAGTGAGTGCTGGGGAATATATTTGCCTGGGTTGATAACATGACCTCTTGTCATGGGAGCGGGCTGTATGATGTTCGCACCAAATTCCCACGCGACTGAGCCCACCCGATGAAATAGGACGCGTAGTCGTTATACACGCCAGTACTCAGATTCAAATGCTAAGCTACAATCAACGGCGTTTCAGCCTGCGAGCGGCTGGGCAGATGCTGAACAGAACAGCGTCGCAGGGAACAGGCAAGCAAAACGAAAAGCAAAGGCTTGGAACTGACCATGAACGTGTTTCTGTAGATGAAATACTTTCGCGCATGTGACCGTATAGGTACGGCGTAGAAAGCTCCAAGGCCGCAGGTGTGTAAGATAAGAATAAAATCGTTCTCGACCTACATGTGCGTTTTTGTTTGAGTGATATGGTTCACTAGACATGTCCGGCCGCCGCATCTGCCCAACCAACTCGGGCAACATACGTCACGGCATATTTCTGCGCAACGTCGTCGGTCTTCGCTGACTGATTTGGTTAGAGTACGTATTCCGCTGCGTTGTTAGTGGGGTGACGGTCATTATTGCGCATCACTCGGTGATAAGTACTACAATTAATTCTGCTTGACGACCACCACTATGACACGGATCCATCCACAGCGGGTCTTGCACTGTCTTGGTTTGGCAGTCGAGGTCGTTGACTCCCCGTGGTTGCTAGGCACTGCAAAAAGTAAGGTTGCTTTCAGTAGGGCCATCAGTAAATTCACCGGGTGCTTTTTGGGCTTTTTAACAGCTTTTTGTCATGTCGGCATCACGAAAAGTACAAAAGCCCAAAAGCACCGGAAATCACGTTAAAAGCATGCTCCCGACATAGACATCACATGCAGTAGTTTTTTTCTGCATGCGTTTATACATCTGCAGTTTCAAGTGGTCATAATGGGACCATTATGGTGACCAAATCCAGGGAGAGTGTTGTACAAGGTGCTCTGGTCCAATCAGACTCCTTGCTAAGCCTCGCGTAGGCTCGCGAAAGCCTTCAGAAATGCAACGTAACAACTGCACTCTCCTGATGTACTGCTTCCATCACCATTGATACCAATATACATGTAAGCTACATGGACAATGCATGCCAGACTTGCAGGACCTTTCTGCTATGATTGTGACTGATGCTAATACCTCAGTCACTTTGGGGCCTCTCTTCCACACATAATAAATTAGAGACTGACCAACACATCATGGTCACTTGTCAATAGGCTACAATACTGGGTGATTACCAATGGATAGTCTAGTTCACAAAATCACTCTTGCCCTCTGTGCTACTGTTACATTTCTTTCTTCTTCTCCCCTTTTGATACACTTCAATGGACTTATTTTCTTTTCACTTGATTACTCACCCCGTCTCTGTCATCATCCGTTCCTCTTGTGCATCCCACTTACTTCATAATCGAGTTTACATCCTCCACACTGCCTAGTATTCATTTCCGCTTCATTTATCTTCTTATACTCACACCTACCCTCAAGTACCTCGAGTAGTACTTAAACTCGACATTGATACCATGTACTACAAGCTAGATCTTACTTTCCTACCTGTATACAAATCCCTTCTCTTGCCTTGAAACTTTGAAAAGACTCGAGCGCTGTCCAACAGCCTCTTCCTGCTCTTGATCCTCGACCTATCGCTTTGGAA
>QFEI01001137.1:3079-15561 GCA_003316145.1 Neoboletus magnificus | reverse complement strand
ACCGACCAGTTACGATAGAATTCAATGCGAGGTTCGCGGACCAATGTTAGTAACGACGACTTGCGACCCAGCTGTTGTTGTGAGCCGCAACCGCAAGCGAGGATAGCTTCATAGAGTTTGGGAAGTATGTCAGCCTGCCTCTCAGAAAATCCAACGGACACACGCCAGTAATTCATTGAAATCAGGAACGCAAAATGCCACACATAGCTTCCTAGACACGAGTGTCGGACTCACAAATATTCAGTAACCCCGGGGAGATTTCGACATCCATCGAGGTCCAGAGGTCTGGTTAACTCTCGCCGCATGTTTCGTCTGTTTCTGTCTCGCCGAAATCAAGCTATTTCGAATGGAGACTCTGAGAGACGCCATGAACAGGTTTGTATGTCCCTGTTTGATCTGTGGTTGTGCTCAGGAACACGTCTCGAAATTCAAGGCGACTTTGTGCCTCAGTAACCTTCAACTTATTCCGATGCTGCCGTTTTTTGGTTTCGGTCTCCATGAGAGCTCGATTTGAGGAGAGCTAAGTACTCGCCCCCTAACTTCCAAGCCACAAGCGTCACTTAAACAGGATGAGCGTGATACTGGAATATAATCCATTTTACCTCATTTTTTCACGCCCGAAAATCACTCGCCAATGAGGTAAAATGAATTATATTCCATCGTCACGCTTCTCCTGTTTCAGTGATGGCCGAGGTGCGTACTCCAGTTATGCTCAGTCTTTGGCTAGTTGCTGTGTTGGTCTCTTGTGCGCTCCGTCCTCCGTTTCTTTGCGTCATCTCCGTGAATCATGGCATCACTGGCGCATGGGTATTCCGCAACTTAGGCTATTGCCACTCATTCGTCACGGAAGATACCCGTGGCTCATGTGTCCCACTGATATGGACCATCCTGCTAGTTTAGAAATAATGACCAGACTTGGATTAGCATGGGAGGTAGGTGCGTTCTTGCTTTGGTTTAAACTCTTGGTTGTCGAACTGTTTGAAAATTTGGTGAGCACTTTTCTTCTGAGATTACTCTTTCAGAGACTTCTCGCGGCTATCCGCCTCCGCTGTATATCGAACGGGCGATACTCCGGTTGCAAGTAACCATATGCTCCAGTTCCAACCATTTGGCCATGAGATTGGACATCGTTGCATCCGGTAAATGGATGCTATGAAGTCTTGGAGTGTCGACAAACGCTGGACGGAGGCCATCCCATCTTATCGTGCGAAAAGCGCCGATTTTTCGGGTGCCCATCATTCAGATAAGTCACCGTAAATCATAGAGTTAACATGCATCAGGTATCATTCGATTGACCCACTTTCGGTATGCACCGCGGGCTGCTCGTTGAATCAAACTTGACTTGTCAATAATTGCCACAAATTAGCGCGTCCTCTCGAACCGAGACAGGTTTGGACTGACAGGTGAGCTACAGCTGCAATGCAAAGTTGTTACGGAATCACAGATTTGGAAAGGTATGTAAATAAGATCGGCCAGAACTAATTGCTGTATAAGTAGAAGATCGGGTGTAGAAGGTCAACCGTCATGGCGGGTAGCAAAGCCAGTAAGAATTGAGGGGCTAAGTCTCCAGTTTAACAGCTTGCTATAAAATGTAGCGTTCAATCAGAACCCCATGAAAGCGAAAAAGTGGGCCGGACTCACTGCGCGGGATTTTCGTCCAGACAGCCAAAGGAGAATACGCCTGGAGAGTGGTATCTTCATCTCCTTCATTTGCTCGAACGTGTTCTGTAACTGCGAGTTGATTTTATCATATTCCTCCTGCAGATTCCCGGCCGCAGCTAGATCGTTTGCCTGCTTTGCTTGATCCGCAAGCTCCTTGAGCGTTTTCTTCTGCTCTGCAAGCAGTTGCTGGAATCGAGAGTATAGAACCTTGCCTGCTTCTGTCTCGTTCAGACGCTTGTGCTGTTCGACAAGTTCTTCCTGCAGAAGCAACTCATCTCCATCTTTTCCAAGGTCTCTAAGCTCGCCTACGATATCCCATGCACAGGTTTCTGTATTGTCAAACCGTCTAGCAACGGCCCCTTCCTCAAGTAGTTTCCGCCAGAATTCAGTTCTAAGCTGGGTGTCCCTTTTTTCTGCCAATGCTGGATCCTTCGCTATATCCCACATGGTCGTGACTAGACGCGCTCGATGTAGAGGTATATTTCCGCAAAGTCGGCCAAACATCTGGAGATTCTTGTAAACAGAACCAGACATACGATTGTCGGTGATTCGGTGCAGGTAGATTATCCCAGCGACTTTGAGCGTGGNCGTCTGCATACCTTTGTATATGTTAGGAGGGAAAGAAAATGTTCAAAGTATGACGTACTTCTGCGTGAGCCAGTCGGCAACTATCCTTAGGATCTCGGGATCTGGCCGATAGGTATCGTCGAATCCAGGTGTGTCGACGAACACAAAACGGTCATGACCACGCTGGATAGGGTATGGAGTGACATTCTGGGTATCGGACTTGAGGCGAGCAGCTCCGCGCTGCTCTTCGTTCTTGGTGAGGGTGTTGATGAACTGAACATTTCCAACATGAGAATTCGATGTCAAGGGTACTGCGGAACCACTCACATGACTCTTCCCGGATCCCGTTGGTCCCATGACACTTTTTTTGAAATGCTTCAGCACAGGGACGACAATCCTGGACGGGGATACTCACACAATGACAAAGTCGTTTGGATTCGCCTTGAAGTGCTGTCTGAACATGATATTTTGGCAGGGTAGTCGATAGTGAACGCTATTGGGTAGGGGACGACGGAATTGGACAGTCAGTTTCTCCAAAGCTGGGTAATTTAGGCCTCCTCCATGGCGTACAGGTTTCTGATGCGGACACTGTCCCCATTGACATATGCGAACCTGCCAGTCGCGCAAAACTACAATTTGCCGGCCATTCCACGTTCCTTTGGCGTGTGGCACCCTGAGATGCCTCCTGGGCATGGGGCCAAAGGGGATTTGCTATTTCGAGCTAGCTTCGATTGGTTTCGGCCTCGAAGATACACGCAGTAGATAGCCTCCTAAGAATGTCATTCCCGCCAAGGGATGACCAGGAAGAAATGCGCATCTTTTGATCACATTCATATATTAAGCGCTGAGCCTGCACCATCAAGTGCGTGTACAGCCTTGATTGCGTGGGCGTTAATGAGTTAATGAAAACACGATCGAACCTTGCAATGGATGGAGACTATTAGCAGCTGGCATCGGATGGCGTGTCCGCCATCCTGAAGAACGTCACTGGACTGAGACCATGGTGATTGAGGCAATTGAAGCACCAAGACGCATAGTGACTTAGAGGAGGCACGGGATCGAAGACTCCAGTGTTGATCAACGGGATGCAACGTGCCAAGATGTGGATTGACTTCGGGGAGGTTGCCAAATACACATGTCGTCTTGGCGTGCAGCCCGTAAGGTTCTGCGATGGAAGCGGAAGGCACCCTTGACAACGAGGCAAAGGGCTTGCAGAGAGTATAGTCGGGACAACAAGGCTATTTGCATAAAGTGAAGAGAAGTCAACAAACCTAGATACAGGTTGGGCACTTATGTTATCGCGGAGACAGGATGGCACTAACTTGTGCACGCGCTGGTGACGCTACTCATGACAAGTACATCCTAGCACGCGACGCTGCTGCCATTTGCCTTGCTTGCGGCGGCACCCGGTTTAGAACGAACCGTAACGTGTAATCGTTGAATGGGCTAATTTCTTCAGTGCTCCGAGTCTGCTATGAGAAATGATGGGATTTGACCGAACATGAACTTGGTTTTGGTCATTTTGCAGGTTTCGGAATGCTTTTGATGGTGAATGTCATTGAGATGTATTTTCATGGAGTTCTTCCGATTATCGTAACTTGTATAAATTTTTGCGGCCTTGAAATCATTTCGCTTATACGCCCGTTCCTTCGCTAGCCACCAACAGACGCAGGAGCAGTCCATCGTGAGTGCTTCGTAAAGTAAAGTTGACACCCCCATCGACCCATGTTTCGACCTCTGAGTAGCACTTCTATTAACATCGAATACAGGCAAAGGCGCAATGCGTTTTGGCAGGTGGAAGAAAGTTAGTAACGTTTGCAGTCACACACCACTTGTCAGTTTAACCCCTCCGGGCAGATACGCGGAAGGTCGAAGCAAAGTGGCGTAGCCTCTGCACCGACTCCGTCATCCACCAAAACAGAAGCCCACTCTTCGCTTGCGATACACCACTCTCACACAGACGAAGCACAGGGGATGGATCATGGACGTATTCAGGCCGCCGAGAATACCCATATGACGGAACTCTCTCCATCTCCAACAAACACAGAGAAACTCGCTCAGACAGCCCGGGAACTCACGGAGATGGATCAAGGATCGCAGGCATATCTTGCGTCGGGCCCTCCAGCTCTGATCAACGCAGAGAGACATTCTCAAAACGACGAAGAGAACCCTCAGACAGTTCGAGGGCCTCATGTCACCGAACAGCCCCGGCCCCCCACGATAGTGAAGATAGCGGACCTTAGAACAGATGACATCGTGATAGCGTACGTGGTGAACATCTTGATCTTGAATTGTCTAACTTGATACCCCAAGTGTCATGGGCTCAACGGGCGCTGGAAAGAGTACGGTGAGACAAACAGCAGGTACTGGAATTTGTTCACTTATATGCCGTCAGTTCATACGCTCCACAAGTGGATATGACGCTCAGGGGATAGGCCATACGTTGAAATCGTGTACAAGTCAGATCCTTGGTATCAGATTCTGGAACAAGGAGTGTGGGCGATATATAGTCCTGGTGGATACGCCTGGATTCAACAACACATATACATCAGATCGCGTCATTTTGAACATGATTTCTGATTGGCTCAACTCAAGGTAATCCCTGATGCTTACTGGCCTGTATTTCTCACTTACACTCTCTTCCACACAGTTACAACAAGAACAAGCTTCTCTCTGCGATTTTGTACCTCCACCGGATAACGGACAACCGCATGGCCGGCACACCGCTAAAGAACCTCCGGGCGTTCCAAAAGCTGTGTGGAAAAGACGCTCTGGCAAAGGTATACCTCACTACGACAATGTGGGATGAAGTTGAGCCGAGGGTGGGCGAGAGGAGGTTAGAGGAACTCAAGAAGGACTACTGGAAGGCGATGATTACTCACGGAGCCCGGATAGCTCGCTGCAGGGATGACGACGACTCCGCGAAGGAGCTTATTCGGTATATCCTGGCTCGGGAGAGCCCTCGCATGGTGCAGCTACAAGAAGAGACGCCAAAGCTGGTGATGGGGCTGAAGAAAATGAAGCAGACTGGCCCAGCCCACGTGCCGACCATACCGCCCACCGAAACAGAAGCCCATCCTTCGCCTCCAATAAACCAAGAGAAATTCTCTTGTACAGATGAAGTATACGGAGCGGATCATGGACATGCTCAGGCAGCCAAGGAAGCCCGTGCGACAGAGCTCCCTCCACTGACAATGAATGCAGAGAAACTCGTTCGGACAGACAAGGAACCCACAGAGATAGATCAAGAATCTCAAGAATCTCTTGCATTAGACCCCGGAGCTCAAACATTTCAAAAACCTCAGATAATCGGAAGCCATCCTGTGATAGTGAGTGTGGAGGACCTTAGAACAGATGATATCGTGATAGCGTACGTGATAACAATCTTGACTGTGAAATGTCTAACCAGATGTCCCAGTGTCATGGGTCCAACTGGTTCTGGCAGGAGTACGGTGAGACAAGCAACAAGCAGTGGTATTTGTTCGCTCATATGTTGTCAGTTGATACACCGCGCAAGCGGATATGACACTCAAGGGATAGGCCACACGTTGAGATCATGTACAAGTGAGGTCCTCGGTATCAGATTCCGGGACAAGGAGAGTGGACAACATATAGTCCTGGTGGATACACCGGGATTCGACGATACATATAAATCCGATCTCGACATTTTGAATATGATTTTTGACTGGCTGAACTCGAGGTAGTCCACAATGCTTACTAGCCCGCATTTCCCGCTTACATTCTCAACCTCGCAGTTACAACAAGAACATACTTCTCTCCGCGATTTTGTATCTCCACCGGATAACAGACAACCGCATGGCCGGTACGCCGCTAAAGAACCTCCGAGTATTCAGAAAGTTGTGCGGAAAAGACGCTCTGGGGAAGGTATACCTCACTACGACGATGTGGGATGAAGTTGATCCGAAGGTGGGCGAAAGGAGGTTAGAGGAGCTTAAGGCGTATTACTGGAAGGCGATGATCACGCATGGAGCCCAAGTAGCTTGCTGCAGGAGTGACGATGACTCCGCGCAGGAACTGATTCGACATATCCTTGCCCAGGAGAGCCCTCCCATGGTACAGCTACAGATAGAGATGGCCAAACTGAAGATGGAGCTCGAAGAGACAGAAGCTGAGCAACAACCGTATCTTCAGCTGGAGGCGCTGGTCGAGAAACAAACGGCGCTTCTACGGAGGATCGACAAGGAGAGGAAGGCGGGCGCAGAACCGAGCGTGTTGGTGGATCTTCAAACACAGTATGACGAGTTACAGGCCCGGATAAATGACAAGTTGCGTCAAATGGAGGAGCTGAAGTTGCCACGGTTGAAGACTCTTCGCCGTTTGTTTTCCTGGAGGCCGGACTGGTGGTGAGTCGAGGTCAAATGCCGATACGTTATGTGATGCTCATCACCTACGACTTCATCACTTGGCAGATCGACGGTTCCGAGCGTTTCGGGCCCAAGCTAGACAAGTCGCACATGCACCTACCGCAGAACCTGTAGATATGACATTAGATACGCATATATTACGACTTTGTAAGGTGCCCTCACTCACTTGTGAGTGAATGTAGTGTTTTATTTATTGAGACAAGGCCAACCAACAAAGGTAAAGGTCAATACTCGATCAACGAACGAGGGAAATGCAATATGAAGGCACAGTGCACGATCTGGTTCTGGGCCGTGGACACTATTACTGATTTCACCAAGTTCAAGTTAGAGTGGGACAGAAGAGAATGGGAGAAACAGGATTCGCCCTACTCGCCGCCGTAAGGTGATCTTGTATGGTCCACGTAACAGTTGCACGGTATCCATGCGTATAGAGCCCAAGAGGAGAGAAAGGTACTGGATGTCAACCCGGTCGGAACTCCCTAGTCTCCCAAAACCAGACCTAGAGCGTCGAAATCAGAAGACGGTTGTTGACTCGTTGGGATCAGGAACGCGAAACGCTACATACAACTTCCTAGACATGAACGTCGCACTCGCGTGCCCCTCGCAGGCGCTGGTCAACCCACTGTCACGCTCTCACTTTCACCAATTCCTGGCAACAGAAACAGGCGATGCGCCGCGTCTGCGTCAGCCTCGAGGAGATCTTGGCCGTCGAGCTCAAGAGGCCTCGCTCATTCCCACCGCATGTTTCATTTCGTTCTGTCCCGGCGTTGAAATCAATGTGTAGTTGTAGGCTGTGGATTGATGTCAAACCAGCTTCGAGCCTCTGTAAGCAAGTACCCTGCCCCCGCCTCGAAATCCTAGCAGCTCTCTCCACACCTGGTGTTAGATGTACGTTACTTGAGTCAGGGTATCCCATCAACTCATTATCAGCGATCTGTTCGGCAATCACCATCATTCCACATTGCTGGTAGGGTTTATGGGTGAAGGCGGCTACCTGCGCAACCGTAAGGAATGCGTATAACACGCCCTACGCACCTGCGCCAGTGGAAGCGTGGCACACTATATTATAACTCGTTCCTGCGAGTCGTGGAAGGAGGGTGGGTGGGAATGAGTGATAGACACGTCTGTCAGGGTTGGAGATTCCTAATGGGACCCTGATTGGGTACAGACCAGGCGCCGGGGAGAACCAGTCCACCCAGACTCCAAGAGGACGAAGGACGCGACTCACCAGCAGTGCGCACGGCATGAAGAGCAGCGAGCACGAGACACACCGTGGCGCGAGGCGCGCAACATAAATCACGCCACGAAGAACGCGAGCGAGGTTGGAGGATGCATCACAATTTTTGTACGCCTGTTTCGCTCCGTGGCTGTGCTCGGGTACCCTCCACAAGAACCACAACCTTCAGGCTATCCGATCGTGTCTGAGGGATGACAACAACTGGGGCATGTTCATGCAACGTGGAGAGGCCGCGCATCCGAACAGATATGTGCGCCTTGATGTTTCCTATTTCTGTTCACGATGTAAACAGTACAGGCTGGATGAGTTTTCCTGCATTTCGCCGGCAAAGGCTAGCAAGATGCTAGGTCAACTCCGGGCCCTCAAGCTTGAAGGATCTAGATGGCAGCTGTATTTTTAGAGGTATACCCACCTCGTAGAATCGATTGTTGTGTGGCTGCGGATCGACAGGAGTGATGGATCACTCGAGGTTCCCTCACGTCTTCCTTGATGTCACTCGCCACACCTTTCAGGGTTTTTAATCTATGGTTTCAAGATTTCTTTTGTCGAAATCTATCATACCAGCGCTATTCCAATTTCCGGCACTATTTTCCACCATGCAGGTACGCCATGCGAGGTGTGCAGTCGAGGGACCACATTCTATCTTTCCACCCTGAAACCATCCCGACAGCCTATCCCTCCGCTAGCCACCCACGGACGAAGGAGCAGTCCATCGTGAGTCCTTCATAAAGTAGAACTGGCACTCCCATTGACCCATGTTTTTGCCCTCTCAGCAGCACTTCCATTAACGTTGAATACAAACAAAGGAGCAATGCGACACAGGTTGAAGAAAGTTAGTAACGTTTGCCGTCACTCACGACCCGTCAAAAAACACCGGTCTAACTCCTTCCAATAGCTGCTCTGGGGATCGACACAAACTGGCCCGACCCGTGTACCGACTCGGACAGTTCAAGAACCTCAGGCAATTGAAAAACATCCCGCGATAGTGAATGTAGAGGACCTTGGACCAGATGATGTCATGATAGCGTACGTGATTGAAATCTCGACTGTGAATTGTCTAACCTGATATCCCTCAGTGTCATGGGACAAACAGGCTCTGGCAGGAGTACGGTGAGACAGAGAGCGAGCAGTGGGATTCATTCACTTATATGCCGTCAGTTCATACAGTCCGCGAGTGGATATGACACTCAGGGGGTAGGCCATACATTGAGATCGTTTACAAGCGAGGTCTTCGGTGTCAGATTCTGGGACCAGGAGAGTGGGCGACACGTGGTCCTGGTAGACACACCTGGGTTCAACGACGTAAACAAATCCGATCACGATATACTGAAGATGATTTTCGGTTGGCTCAACTCAAGGTAATGGATGATATTGACTACCCGGCGCTTCCTGCTTACGCCCTCGTCCTCATAGCAACAGCAAGAATAAACTTCTTTCTGCGATTTTGTATCTCCATCGAATAACGGATAACCGCATGGCGGGTACGCCACTAAGGAACCTCGGACTGTTTCGAAAGCTGTGCGGACCAGACGCTCTAGCGAAGATATACCTTACTACGACGATGTGGGATGAAGTTCAGCCGACCGTCGGCGAGAGGAGATTGGAGGAACTCAAGACGGATTACTGGAAGGCGATGCTCGCTCATGGAGCCAAGACAGCTTGCTGCAGGAATGATGATGACTCCGCGAAGAAGCTTATGCGACGTATCCTTGCCCAGGAGAACTCTCGCGCGGTGCAGCTGCCGAAAGGGCTTGAAGGCATAGAAGCTGGAAAACAACCGCATTATCAGCTGGAGAAACTGGCCGAGAAACAAACGGAGCTTATACGGAAGATGGACAAGGAGAGGAAGGCGGCCGCGGAACCGAGGGTGCTGGAGGCCCTTCAGACAGAGTATGATGATTCGCGGAAACAGATAGACGACAAATTGCGTCAAATGGAGGAGCTGAAGTTGCCACAATTGAAGAGTCTTCGCCGTTCGTTTTTCTCGAGACAGGACTGGTAGTGAGCAGAGGTCATATGCCGATGCGTTATATGGTGTCCGTGACCCACACGCTTCGTGAGGATTGTGAATGTTTTGAGCCTTGGATGAATTGGGCACGTATGTACCGCTGGACGTATAAATATGATGTTGCCTATGCATATATTACGATTTTTGTGAGTTTAGCTCTTATTGAATATAGTGTTCTACCTATCGATAACCTGGCCTACGAAAAATGGTCACCACATTGCGCGTAGGGAAGAGATAGAGTCACTTCCATTTTACTTCATGGTCCGCCTTGGGACAGTATTTACAAGTAAAAGCGTCCAACTTGAATATATTCCGACTCGGGCATTTTTAGGTTTTGGACAACCCTGCAGCATGGAGGGAGCCCACACAGCGACTCCCGAGAACTTGTTGCTCGCAAACGCCAACCCCGCAGTTCTTGATATTCGACCCCCACCGTGAAGCCACGTCTTGTGCACTCCAGTTACGCTTAGCTGTGCTGGGGCCGGTTCTTTGATCTCCCATGCTGTTGGTTCGCGCATGTACTACAAACGTACTATATATGGACCTTACAGACATTTATTGCTCGATGACCGGGTCACATTCATCCTCACTTTAAACAGTAGATGATCAGATGAGTGTTCCCCGTCCGGGGTTCACAAATCCCTGATGCATACCATGGCCTGAATGACTAACCCGTAAGTATCAGATATCAATCAACGCACTTTCGGTTCGCATGGGGGGCTGTTCACTGAGCCAAACATATCGATAGTTACCACAAATCAGCGACAGACTTGTTATGGACTCGCGGGCATGTAAAGAGCCGTAAATAAGATCGACCGGAACAGATGGCTGTATGAATAGAGGATTGTCGTGGCGGGAGGCAGAACTAGCAAGATATGAGGGACTAAGCCTCCAGTTTGACAGCTTGCTATGAAACGTAGCGTTTGGTCAGAACCCATGAGAGCGAGAAAGTAAACCAGGCTTACTGCGCGGGATTTTCGTCCAGACAGCCAAAGGAGAATACGCCTGGAAAGCGGTATCTTCATCTCCTTCATCTGCTCAAACGTCTGCTGTAGTTGCGAGCTGATTTTATCATATTCTTCCTGCAGATTCCTGGCCAGAGCTAGATCGTTCGCCAACTTTGCCTCATCCGCGAGGGCCTTAAGCGTCCTCCTCTGCTCTGCAAGGAGCTGCTGGAATCGAGAGTATAGAACCTTCGCTGCCTCTGTCTCGTTTAGACGCTTGTGCTGTTCGACAAGTTCTTCCTGCAGAAGCAACTCATCTCCATCTCTTCCGAGATCTTTAAGCTCGCCTACGATATCCCATGCGCAAGTTTCTGTATTGTCAAACCGTCTAGCAATGGCCCCTTCATCCAGCAATTTCCGCCAGAATTCAGTTCTAAGCTGGGTGTCCCTATTTTCTGCCAATGCTGGATCCTTCGCTATATCCCACATGGTCGTGACTAGACGCGCTCGATGTAGAGGTATATTTCCGCACAGTCGGCCAAACATCTGGAGATTCTTGTAAACAGAACCAGACATACGATTGTCGGTGATTCGGTGCAGGTAGATTATCCCAGCGACTTTGAGCGTGGCCCCGTCTGCATACCTTTGTATATGTTAGGAGGGAAAGAAAATGTTCAAAGTACGACGTACTTCTGCGTGAGCCAGTCGGCAATTATCCTTAGAATCTCGGGATCTGGCCGAAAGGTATCGTCGAATCCAGGCGTGTCGACAAACACGAAACGGTCATGACCACGCTGGATAGGGTATGGAGTGACATTCTGGGTATCGGACTTGAGGCGAGCAGCTCTGCGCTGCTCTTCGCTCCTGGTGAGGGTGTTGATAAACTAAACGTTCTTAACATGATAATTCGACATCGAGGGTACTGCAGACCCACTCACATTACTCTTCCCGGATCCCGTTGGCCCCATAACACTGTTTTTCGGAAGTGCTTCAGTAAGGGGACGACGATCCTGGACGGGGATACTTACACGATGACAAAGTCGTTTGGATCCGCCTTGAAGTGCTGTCTGAACATGGTACTTTTGGCAGGGTTGTCAACGGTGAGCGTTGCCGGGGAAGAGAAACGAAACTGGATACCCGGGTTCTCCAAAGTTGCGTGATTTGGGCAGCCTCGTATGTTTATTGCCTCCAAACTTGCCAGTCGTGCAAAACACGTGTTTATGGAATTTGCTAGCCGTTCCACGTGCCTTTGGTGTGTAGCGCCTTTAGATGACCGCCGGGTACGGGGCCGAAGGCGATTCGCTACTTCAAGCCGGCTTCGATTGCTTTCGGCCTGGATAATACACGCAGTAACGAGCTTCCTAACAGTCCGAAAGGAACGTTATTCCTGCCAAGGGATGATCAGGAAAAAAATGGATATCTCTTACTCACATTCATATATATTACCAAACATTGAGCCTGCACCATCAAGTGCGTGTACTGCCTTGATCGCGTGTGCACAAAGCGAGTTGGTGAGATCGGAATCAAACCTCACACAGGGCTGTAACTGTCCGCACCTAGTACCAGACGGTGTGTCTGCTCCTAAAGGACATCACTGAACTGGTACCATGGTGATTAAGACGATACACAGTGACGACTTGGAACGCGGTCAAAGAATCCAGTGTTAATTGGTGGGATAC
>QFEI01001131.1:0-29317 GCA_003316145.1 Neoboletus magnificus | reverse complement strand
GGAGAAGTTGGTGGGCGGGGAGGTGGTTATACCTGGGAGCGACAGCATGTAGACGTGGGTGTGCGTTTGCGCGAGAAGGCGCCGGAATGGAGCGCAAGCTAGTCAAACTGGTTTAGAACTTGCGCGCGGGATGAAACTTTGGTCTCGGATATGGGCTGCGAGAGCTTATGTATACGGGACATGGTATATATATATCCGTCCGTAGGCCATGATACGAGCGTGGCGATACCGTATGGCCCTGGCAGTTGATCAATCAACATCGCTCGTTACTGTCGTAAATACAAGATGCTCGAGTGGCTACTAAAATTTAGCGTGTCCAATGAAACATAGGCGAGGAGGGGAGAGGTGACGAAGGGAGGATGAAGGGGCAAGGAGTCGGGAGGGAAACTTGGAAACGGGGAAATGGAAACCAGGAACGGGAAACATCACTGATAAAGACCTGCTCTATGCCCATCACCACCTCCTAGACCCTACCAAACGATCACGGACGAAGCGACTCCAGCGTGCCCTTTACCCAATCACGCTCCGACTCGAGACTACCGGAAAAGGAGCTTGTCGAACGTGACGAGGATGAGAACGAGGATGGACGTGAACGGACGACGCTCTCCGACGATTCCGAGACCGAGATCGAGACCTGTGTCCGAGTACCGTGTGTTGAATCAAGGCGAACCGATACAAAGTTGGGTGATGTCCCATGGCGACGGTGACGGAACAATCGAGGATATGCAAAGCACCAAGATCAAACGATCCGGAAAATGTCATCGTCAGAACTTTTTTTTCTGTAGCCATATCTCGACGGGAGAGAGGAAACGAAAACACGTCAGCGAGGAAAGACGTACCGTCTCCACACCCCTCCATATCACTTCGGTCCGAATATCCACATCCGCGTTCACATCCGTACGTGTATCGCTCTGTACGCCCACGGTGCGATAACGCCCCGTCGTCGAGGTGGGAGTCGGATCTGGACCTGGTGCCGGTGCCGGTGCCGGTGACGTCTTGTGCAGTCCGAGTCCGAGCCCATATGAACCTTGTCCAAAGGTATCGGCCGAGGAGAACCGGATGTCGCCGGGTTCGAAGATGGCGGGGCTAAAGAACCCTGTAGCGCCGGGATCGTGCTTGGCTTCGTTGGAGATGACGAGTCGGGCGTTAAGTGTCGCGAGCAGACAGTTGGCATAACTGTATCGTATCGTCATCATAAAAAAAAAGGCAACGGGAACGGAGTGTCCCGAGATATAAATAAATAAGTAAAAACAGAGAAAGAGAAGCATGCTCACAGTTTCGAGAGGAAATAAAACCTGGGGGGTCATTCGTCGCGCGTCAGGGTTGCATAAGCAAAACGACACTGGCAGACTTACACGCCATGATGCGCAATGTTCAACCTCTGCGCGATCGCGAACTCGAGAAATGTCGCGATCACTGTGACTAGACCCGTTTCGATCGTCATCTTGACGAGTTTCCGAACGAGCGATTGGGTCGCTTGATAATCGGATTCATCTTGACTTCGAAAGAGCTGTTGCAGGTTGGGGATGTGAAGCAGATGAGTCAGTAACCTTCTCTGCTACTGTGTCGGGATCAAATCAACAACGAGGAACGACACGCACAAGGTGGGCGGTGCGAACGGTGATGAGGATGTCGCACACAGCACTGATGATCAGCCATATCTTCGGGTTCAGTTAATAATAGGTTTCGGAACGGAACACGCTCCGATCACGTAAATGTGTTTGAAACGCGGCACGGTCTGGTACAGTACTCACGACAGCGCCGTCCGTGTCAAAGACACCCAAACTTGGATCTGTGCCGCTCTGTGCGTGTGTATGCGTCGGTTTGGAATCACATGCATACCGGGAGGAAGGTTACCAGGATTCCTCCGGTCATCAGCAGGACGCATTGAGCCAACGATACCTAGTGCAAGCGTTTGAATATATGTCGAGGAGAGAAACAAGGAGAGGATACTGACCACTATGACCGCTACAGGTATCCAGATAGACCTTCCAAGAATCCAGATTCTCCACGCAAAGAATGCCTGCACTATTGAAGAAGCTGGGAAACAACATTTCTCATCAACACCGCAAATTTTGAGAGGAAGTAGAGTCGTGTGTACATAACCCGGTGAGTACGCACAGCGCCTGAAAAGCCCACGTAGAAAGGGTCTTGGATATTTGTACCCCATCAAGGATGTAGTCTCTCTGCCCAGTGACGAGACACGATAGACAGCGGATGTTGGCTCCAAAAATCGCACTATACACAACGAGGACGCTGTTGAACACCTCTAAGAAGAACACCAAGAAAACTGCTCATCCGGTGTAATTCTGTGAGCGTGACATTGACTAAAATGCAAACTTGCTTACCTGTGGACTGAAGGCGTCTAGGATCGCGGCGGAAGCGCGTTGCATAGATAACTAGGATATAGATCGCGTCGTCAGTCAGAAATAGTTATTTTGTTGACGGTGCCACTAACAAACTTGAATGCTCAGGACACCGAGAAGTCCAAAGTTCAAAAGGTAGCCGATTATCTGGATGTCCAAGGGTACGCGATTGAGCGTCCGACAGTTTCGCAGACAGAGGTGACACGCACAAACGGGACATCGCTGTTGGGGTACATGCGTCACCGTCCACGACCTGGAAACGTGTAAGATGGATACTCACGAGACTTCTATTGGCACTAGGACTGCATATTGGTCCAACGGTGGTCCGAGCACGCTAAATGAACACGTGGGTCTCGTTTGCATGCAACAATGCCAATCTTCGAGCAACAAAAGCACACGCACGATGATGGCATCGCTCACAATCGAAGCGACGCAAGAAACGAATCGGCGAGCCTGACAGACAGGGCGAGAAATAAAGCTATACTCGGGCCGTCGCCTGCGGTCTTTATGAGGGCTATGCTTGGGAGGACGACTGCTGAGGGTCAAACGATATGGCAATCGTATCCCATGGTACACACCCAGCGTTGTTGCATGTGCTGGAAACGGCCTTGCCTCGCTCCCGGGGGTGGGAGTCTTCTGAGAACTTCTGGATATAAAAAGTACCAATCGATGATGAGAAAACGGCGTGTCACAGAAGCATCGCTATGACGCCTTGTGGCTGGTGCGCGTTATCACCTGTCACAGGTCTAGAGATGGGGATAGCAACGCCCAGCCATGATTCCGGATCCGTCTGGGATCATATCAGAGCCGTCCCGTAGGTCTCTTCAGAATCATCTTCAACGATCGAGCCTTGCCCGCCCAAAGTCATCGCAAAGTACTGTGGGTGTTCGTTAGATAGTTGCGAATGCCTGGGTTACGAATGTAAAGGTGACTCACCGGGCTGGCGATCGGCTTCGAAGAAGTCGGGGAGATAATCAGAGAACCGAAATTAAGCAGTTCACGGCCCAGCAATAAGATGTCCACGAAACAAGGTATGAATTCCGTAATGCTTACAGTATGGTGGATACCTTTCATACAGAGGGTCAAGTATCGAACGGCCGAACAGATCCCCGGTATGAGTGTTCTCGCATGTGTGCCACCTCCAGAATAATATGAACTGAATTGCTTGGAATGCTGGTTGCAGGGCGCTGAGAGAGCGAGCAAGTAGTCATACCAAAGGGCATCTTACACAAAGCAACAGACCCTGGGAGACCTGTTTCATCTGAAATTCTGAAACACACATGAGGTTTCTGTGGTGGACTTACGCAACGCTTCTATCATCGCAAAGCATAAATTTAGAAGAAAGGATAAGGATGCTTATTCAGTATTATTCTGACAAGGTAGATGATAGCGGGATACTTCGTTCTCCGCCTCTGCCAGACGACGACACATTGTTGGAGAGTGGAGTTTGGTGGAACGGAGTATGTCTGACATCTCTGCCGCCTTCGATAGCCGAGACGTGCATGCGTCGATAATTTGACGAAAGCAGCAAGTCTTCGTCTTTCATCTCAAGGACGAACTTGTACAAACATAATGGAGGTTGCTGGGTACGGTTACCATCAAGCCAAATCAATTAGGATACGACAAATTCTCAAACATACATTTTAACAATGTCTCTTCCTTTCTTTATGCCATTCGGAAAGATCATGGCCGCGCAGCCGCATAGGCTATATCTTTCTGCGTAGCTCCGCACACCACCAGATCGGGCGAGAGGTCTTGATCGTCACGGATTGCTCCGTGGGGAGCAGGTGATTAGAGGTGGACACTAGGCCGTCAAATGATGATTCTATTCCATCTTCAACAATGTGATCAGTAAAATATACAAGAGCAGGGAATTTAAGTTTACCTAGATTCCATCGAAGACCGGATGTGGACAACACGGTAGAATCTATACCGACAGGCAAGAGGCCACAGGTTGGGCCCAAAACGTCGTGGTCGATGGATATGCGGTGATGCCCCTTGGTATAATTAAAACTATAATTCATCACTCGAGGTTTACACTCACCCCGTCAAGAACCCAGCCAATATTGTCATCCGTAATGACATAGACACTCGACCTCGTCCGCCGGATCTTGTAAATGTATGAGAGAATATGTACAGTCTGGTCGAGTCTACCAGAGAATCCTCCGAGAATGAGGGTTTCATACTGGATTCGAATGTTTGACTCTAGAAATGGAATTGATCAATGGATAGTCTAACCTTGTGCCCTTCCTTGCGCTCGTTCTCCTCAAGCGTTTCGATGCACTTCATGAGATCTGTGGTGTCCTGGTCTGGATCTTGCCTGATAGGTACTCCCTAGGCAGTTGTAAGATCGACCATCCTACTCCAAACCCTGGAAAACGAACCCTTGTGGAATAGTATTCTCGAACGTCCTCGCGCAGAGAATCGAGATCACCCTTGATCAGATCAGGAGTGTATCTGTGTATCCGTTCGTTAGAGACCCACGCAACGAGATGGACGAAACTCGTCAAATCCGGGCTTTTCTCACAGATTCCGCAACTCTTCTCCGTCTTTGGCCTCCCCCAGCAGGTCATACAGGCGGTTGGCACCACCGTCGGCACAACACTTCCACGTACAACCTCTCCAGAGTGTCTCGAGCAAAGGAAAAGAGAAAGGCTGGTTAAGGATGATCAATGCCCGACGAACGCCTTCGTGATTCGTTGTCAGAGGATTCAGGAACGGTGTTTTCCATTCCACAATCCGGGTGTCAGGGCTGCCAGCGACCATGAGGCTCTATTTGAGTCAGACGGATGGTGAGAGGAATGCCGGCGTTTCCCAGATTACTTGGCCGGGTGAGCGCCAAATGAAATGTACAGCAATGGCCCCTCGAGCGCAAATTTCCTTGTATGTATGTTGAAGACTGCTGCCAACGCTGAGGCCCGCGTCCTGCGTGCCCCGATTGCCGTACAAGGTGGAGCAGAGCGGCCCGCAGGGCCGCGCTGCGAGAGGACCAAGGCAGGAGGATGGAGGACAGGAGGATATGAGTAGCAGGGTTGGAGCCGGAAGATGCCGGGGGGAGCAGTAGTAGCACAGCACACCGCGTCTTCAACGAGGGAGAGAGCGTCGAGCGTCGAGCTCGTGTTTCCGAGGCTTCTCACTCTGGCTAGTCCAACGGATCACAAGAGCACACGAATCGGAACAATAATATATGGGACCAAGCCGTGCGCGAGACCAGAAACTGGCCCAAGACGATGTAAAAGCGTTGCTTCGGGAAAAGGATGACCGGGTGCGTGGGCCGCATGACATTTGACTTGCCACACGAGGTCTCACTTGTTCATTACGTTTTGCCGACGTCTTTTCTTTCTAGATAGCGACCCTTGAGACGCGTTTGGAGGCCTATGGCGCGCGCGCATCGACTGCACACACCCGTTTACTGAAAACGATTGATGTGTTGGATGCGTTGCGTTCTCAACACGCGCTAGAAATTGCGGTCGAGGAACAGGCAAAAATGAAGCTCGTGCACGAAGCGGATCGTTGGCGCAGCTTGGCGAAGAATCTTGAGGTGGAAAAGGACGAGTTGAAGGATGTTGTCGAGGATCTGATCGAGAAAGGTACGTTGACAACCTTTCTTCTCCCTCGAGTTATTCTCAAACGTTTAATCCTATGGCATGGACCGCATGATGGTTTTTCCTCTCCGGTTTATCAGTTCAAGTCTCGAATGAATGGAACTCATGGCCTTGTAGTCGAATGCACATCACTAAACATGCAGGTGTGTCATCTTTCACCCTCTTCAAACCAATCCAACGCCTTCCAGGGAGGTAATCTCAATACTGGGTTCCCAGAGCAGGTTGCCGCGGGCACGATCGATGGTGGTGGGACGAAAGGGGACTGCAACAACGACTTACTAGCATATGCTACATCCATAATCGCCAGACTAAGGACGGAACTTGACTTGGAAAGACAGAACCATAACAAAACTGTAGAAGAAGCGAATCTCCGCATCGAGGAGCTCGAAGTCAAGGTTGCGGTGCGCGAGGCCGAGTTGGAGAGCTGCATCATCTTACACGAAGACCGGGAACGTCAAGCAGGGGAAGCCAGCCATGTTTCTATACGTGCTTTCGAGAAGCGAAAACATGGTGAGAGGCTTCCCGAGCCGAAACCATTATCAGACGAGGAGTGTCTTCGTTTCCTGGAGAGCAACAACGCGCGAAATAGATCTCTGGAGCTTGAGATTCGTCATATTGCGGAAAAGGTAAGCATCCTGCAGTAATTTAGGATCATTTGACTTGGTCTGACATGATCAGCTGGAGCAAGCCAGAATGACGGCCTCGACTTCGGGCGGCCCTCGCAAAGAGCTTCGGTCGCCAACGCCGCAAGGTGGTCACAAGGCTATTTCGACACCGAGTCCTCGAACAAGAAGTGCATCGGTCGATCCAAGCGCATTGTCGCGTCCGCCGGATGCGGGAAATGCCACATCAACACCGGTACCGGCATCACCCTCGACGACGCTTTCGATAGCGCAACTCGACAATCAGATACGCAAGATGACTGCTCAAGTGGATGCGCTTGTATCAGAGCGGACCACCCTAATCGAAGCCACCGCAAGACAACGAAGGGTGTGTCCACCCACACTTCTTTCTTGCGCGCATGTGAAGGTAACTCAGGCATTGTATGTGTAGGTCATGGATGGGATAAACATAGACGCTTTTCAAGACGTCTTGCGGGTCGAAGGGGAATGCGTCCGGTGGGGCATGCATCCCATGTTTGAGAGGGCCTTTCTGATGATAACGGGATAGACTCCAAGCCGAGGTCGACGACCTTCGAGAACAGCTTCAGCGTGCTCGTACCCTTGCACGCGGTCGGGAAAAGGCCCTTTTGCGCGAAATCGCGCAGCTCCGGGCTTCCGCGTCTAGCTCGTCTGTGTTGCATCCTGCTCACGTGGGTCTTCTCCGCTACACACACTCACGCCAATGCGTCCGTCTAACTCGAGTACGTATATCTGTACAGGATCCGTATCGCATCTTTAGTCCGGAGCCGCTCGAGGATGACATCACAGGCGAAGAGAGCATGGAACTCGCATCACCCCTCATGCCAACCATCGTCTCCAATCTCAACCGTTCTCCTGCCCCTCCCTTTCATGACTCAGAGACAACGACAGAGCTAGAACTCGTGTCGTTTTCATACTCCCCCAAGCACGTGTCCTCGCCGGCACCCGGGGCCCCACTGACCCCCACCCGCATCACGTGTCGCGGCCCCGGCCCACAAGAAATAGAAAGGGTGCAAGCGGCACTAGATGCTGCACGGACACACCTGACGCAGAAGGAGCAGGCATTAGCACGGCTTCGCGCCGAGATGGAGAGACTCCAGGTGGAGGTACGGGTGCGAACGCTGAGTGACGGGGTTGAGGATGGGGGCTAACATTTTGATGTCCCCTCGCGTCTCTGCACATATACACCTAGTAATATATGTAACTTCGATACAAACTATCTGTCTTGGTTCTGTTTTTTAATTTATGGTCTGTGTGCTCTAAATGTACTTTTTTTGTGGTGTTCCAGTTTTCTGATACTCCTTCCCTAGCTCCCATCTTTTCTGGCCCTATTTCCGTTCTTCTGACACTCTCGTCTGGTATGGCTTCATTTTCTCGACTCGACATGGTTGTCTCGTCGACACGCGGATCTCTCTCATCGGTCACTGATCGCTGTGAGAATATTCTTGCATGTGTTCGAGCTGGTCGCGCTGCCCAACATGAAGGGTAATCCATTTTACTTGCTTTTCAAGGACAACGTCGCTCTCTACCATTTCTATAACCTTGTTCAGCTACACCAGTGCAACATCGTGTGGGCTCTCAGTGGCTCCAATGCGCGCGTCCAAATCCCACCCGCTGTCTTTGCGAGAGACGCAAGTGGTCGTGTGCGAGTTATCCAGACAACGGTGCCAGGGGTATCACGATGGAAGGAATGGAGTAAACAACACGGTGCCGAGTGTTACACCATGGAAATATGGACCGAGGAAGAAGTTGAGAACCTCGCGTAGGTGATATGCTCTGCACTGCGGCAACATCTGACGAGATGACCAGCACGCTGTTGGGATTAAATGTCAAGCGCGTGGTCACGCTCGCGAGGAAGTGAGGACCCGTTCCTGGAGCACTGCTGCAATACATTGATCGACAGGATTCGAAAGTCGAGGCTGGGCACCATCATCAATGCAGTAAAAGGGCCGTCACGGAATGTGAAACACTCATGGTTGGAGACTTCCTTGACTTTCCTGATGCCCCGTCACCATTCTATCTGCTTCGACCGATGAAGAGTGACACAGGGGCTGCCATTCGCATACGTGGTTACGTGTCTGTGCCGACACGAACGCTCCGCTGCTTGCTGGCAGAGGCGCTCCAGGGACAACGCAGTTTCATCAAGTCGGAGTTCTACAGGGTTCTGAGCATACGTGAGGAGACCCGTCAGACTCCTAATTATATCTATGAAACTTGGTTCCACAGCTCTCTTTCTGTAGGAAACGAGATACTGTGTCAATGGGTCACACAGCGCTCGGACGATGACGCAGCGCAGCTGCCTACCGTGCTGCCTGGGACGAATGTTGTCATTACCATTGCCCAGGATGCACCATCGCGTCACACACCGCCATTCTATTGGGTTCCCCCTCTCGGGTATCTCCCTGGGATCGACGGTGCACTTGTACTCGAGGAAGATATCTTCGTGTTTCGAGCCACTGTTAGGTCGGATCACGCTACGCCGCCAATCAAGGGTTTGGAGAAACTACGCAGGATCTTGCCGGACAATTTGAAGGATGCTTCTTGAAGAGTGGCGCTCGTCGGTTGGGTGATCCGCAGTGGACCCAGTGCAAGATGGGGTCATTTATAGGGTATGAAAGCTTGTTGATTCGTTGAGACGTGTTCTGACTGGCTTACTAGGCGTATCGTGACGAGTGTGATCAGGCGGTGAAGGAGTTCGATGAGGTGATGATAGATGTTGAGGGGGATTGAAATCGCATTGACATGAGTTTACCGGCGGCTGGTGACCGGTACGCTTTGTATGTCATGAAACGAACATGGACGAATGATGGATAGCGCCGAGGCTGTTGCTCGGTCACCAGTCTAAAGGGCGACATCCCCACCGTCTTTGAAGTACTCAAATCTTCATATCTGGGTCACCGGGTGGGAATTTACAACCTACGTAACCTTCGAAAGCGGAAGAAGTCATCGGTCTCGCTCCCGACGGTCCTCTTCCTTAGGTGACCGTACACCGGATGCATCGATTATTTTCACTTTCCCACTTTTCCGGTCCGTCGCGTCCCTCCTTCGCGCGATGACCAACATTTGTTGGAAAATGCAACAGTGATTCCATCTTCCACCCCGTTCGCCATCCGCTCAACACTGCTCCTCGGTCGTGCTTCCTGGTCCATTCATACTTGGGTCAAGTGGATACACGCCCTGCAGAACCGGAGAGCGATCGAGCTTTGGCGGCTCCTTCTCTGACCTCTTATGAAGGTCATCTTCGACAGACGTTCATATCACCCAAGTACGGACACTGGGCACACCTACCTCACTCGGCCACTCCTCATCTATTCATCCAGATTCTTCGACATGGAGCGCAACCATTTACACCGTTTTAATGTCCGCCGCACTTTACGCATTGTCGGGTTGAGTGCAAGGAGCCAAAGTCGAGTTTATCTGTGTCCTATCATGTCGAGTTGCCGACACTAGCAATCGGGTAGAGGGTGGTCGGAGGTGATTGGATTGCAGTAGAGACGTTCCTCCTTCCTCTTGCACATGTTGGTTTTCAGCGTCATTTTGACTTTAACCTGCTAATCCCACAGTGACATCCGAGTGTATGCGCAATGACGGACCCCAATGGCTGAAGCGCTGATGTATCGTGCCGTTGACACACTATATTGCATCGGTACTTGTGTACCCTCCGTCTACCGTCAGCTTCCCAAGTGGAGTATGGTGCTTCGAACGCGACTGAATCATCTCTTATAACGTGTATGCATATATGCACTGTGTTTTGAGCTGAACAGTGTCCGTAGA
Organism: Neoboletus magnificus; assembly: GCA_003316145.1. Taxonomy (NCBI): domain Eukaryota; kingdom Fungi; phylum Basidiomycota; class Agaricomycetes; order Boletales; family Boletaceae; genus Neoboletus; species Neoboletus magnificus. Next base: position 18,931 of record QFEI01001131.1, on the reverse strand, counting down.
GATCAACCAACTGTTTCGAAGGGAAGAAGAACATGGAGATCGCTGCAACATCTCTTCCATTTGTGGGCGCGTTTGATTTCATCATTTAGTTAATTAATTCCTACGGGACTGCACACAGCATGTACAGCGCCGAAACGATCATCCCAGCAATCTGTGACTGGCAGCTGACCATATCTCGGAACCATTTGCCAACCTCGCTTTTTGTTCCCTCACCAATCTATTGCGCCTGTCCTTTGGCGGGCAGTGGCCGTCAGGTTTGGCAACTTTCCGACAGTCAACGGCTCTCACCCCATGTCGCCGGGAAACCCGGCGACGACTCCGTCCTCATTTGGAAACCCTAAACCGTGCAGGTATGTTCTCCTGTTCTCTATAGAATACCCATCCCATCCCCCGTCATATTCAGAAAGCGTTCCATATCTGTGGCGTACTTCCCTGTCATGGCACCAAAGTGCCCTATCTAAAGGGAACGGTCGAGCAAGACATATAGTAGGGGCCAGATGGAACCTATCTTGATGTTATCGGTGAGACACTAGTACTTTTACATGTTCCAGTTCTGACCCAATCCTGTATTCACATGTCACTCAAGGTTCGGCACGGACCCGACGTTTAATCTCCAATCCTACAGCTGAATCGGGTAGTGAGCGCGGTCAGGGTTATCTCCGACGAGATCAGCAGAACGTCATGAGTTTCGTTCCTCGGTGCTCACCGGCGAAGAGGAAGAAACTCAGGCGAATAGGGACGTGAAAGAGGGGTTGTTCCGTCGAGCCTTTCATATTGGCGATGGCACAGAGCTGCGGTGTATAAACTTGCAATTGTACCAGCAGAGGTAAGGTGGGGTGCTTTGAGGCATTGCTGTCCTCGGGGCTTGGCATCCGGTCGTCGTCTCGATAATCCGTCATCCAGGCCTTAAGGGCCGAATTGGAATTGTTGTGGTTTGTCCTATTAACGATTTGCGCCAGAAAAGTGCGCCTGTACGGGAGCCATGATACTGCATAACACAGCATATTCTCGGCCCCGAACGGGAATTGAAGCAATCGTATCAACACACGGCCCAGAGTCCAGGCTTGCACAATGTGTTGGTTCCAGTATCTATCTGGACCTCTGACCTGACCCGGAGGTGCTGAAGTATCCGGTACGACAGTGTTATCTTCAGAGGTTTCATACCTGCCACGTAACGTTGTTCATTGTCATTTTGGTGATACGGCTCGGATCACTGTTGGCAAAAGCAACCGTGGTTCTCTGCATCACCTCCGCAGCTCCCCACTAACCGTAAATAATACTGACTTCTTTGATGCGTTGGCAAGGGAGGCACTGCTGAGCGCTGAGCATTGATTCTCGTCACCACCAAAACTTTACTTACCGAACCATTACCCAAATTTGTGTTAGGTTGCATCACGGGGATCATCAACTGAGAGACATGTCAAATGGAATAATTCCTTGATCCTCAGGTATTTATCAAGGTTACGCCCTGAAATAGACAGATGATGAAAATGCAATGTTGACCGCCCGGGGATTCAATCTTTTCACCACGAACAATGACTGCACCGCCTTTTGTCACCACCCCTTCATCCTGATCGTGTGTTTGTCCACCGTTGTAAGATTGTACATCACATGTCATTCCAAACGAGTCTTTAAACAATTATTTAATAAGTCACCGGCTCCACGATATAACCACCCCGGGACCAAACTGCTGACGGCCTCCCTCTCCCCAACTCTCAATCTTTGCTTATTGTTGAATAATCAGAGCATCACTGTTTCTCTTGTGCTTACCATGTCCACTGACTTACAGTCTGCTTTGCAGCTTCTCTATATGAATAACTATGTATCTCGTATGGTTTCTCCTACCTTCTCTGAATCATTAATCTTATAGATCAGCGCAGTTATGGTTGTCACCGCCGTTGCATATGATTATCGTGAGTTATAGTTATGTTCACGGCATCTTTTTCGTTCTAAAACGGTCATTGTGATCCTACCATTGCAGTCCTCACCTTCTCGAGAGAGGTATAATATTTCTCTCTCTACATCATACCAGTCGGCTAACAATATTCGAAGATAGACTATGTTTGGGTGAGCAACAATTATCTAGTAAGCACCGCGTTCCTGACAGTCCCGCAGCACAGACCCTGGACCTGGGTCTCTACAATGTTCGTTCTGGTGTGTATAAAGGCTTGGAGGAAACTCCATTTGCAGGTGTCCCGAACTGACAGTTCCGTAGGTCCGCTATTTCGGCCTTTGTTTCACTATGTACGTCTACTATCGCTATGATGCTTGGAAAATCGTACAGCTAAGAATCAAATCGCGCTCAAGTCTCGGTAACCTCTGTATGTTCAGAATCAAATTGGAGGTTAATTAAATTGATCAGATTGATTCACAGTGGGCAGTACCTTTGTCCCTGGCCCTGTCAGAGTTAGTGTTTCTGCTTTCCATCCTGTCTAACCTTAAAATAATGACCATATTCTGGTAGATGTATGTACCTAAATTTGGACCGAACGTTACATCGATAACAGTTCCGTAGGTGTAAGTGGATTGCTTTCCGGTGCTTGACACACGGGCAAATGAGGCAATGATATTCCCAAGGTACCGTATTGTTTCTGGTGGCTGGCTGGACATATGAAGTGTTCATGGCGGCTGCTGACTGTAAGTTAAAATAACGTCCTTCAAGTTTCTCCAGACAGTAATCTCAATTATAGATGTAATGATCCTGCGAGTGTTTGCGATGTGGAATCGATTCAAAAAAATTCTCTGGATCCTCCTGTCCATCTTCGTTCCGCAAGTTATTTTTTCCCTTGTTTTTGCGGGCATCTACAACAATCCCAATACCTACTACTCAGGTATGTCCGAAACCAAAATGTACACATTAGAGCATCTCACATCGGAGGTGGCCATTCGTCACCCTCCACCCATTTCTCTAGTCATAGTTGTTCAACTGATCGATTTCTCCTTCTGCACCGCCTCAACGAACATCGTTGTACCACTGCTTTACGTGTACATCAGAATCCCGCGACTAATTCTGGGTGTTGCACTTTTCATTCTCGCTATCGCCCAAACCTTGAAGCAGTCGTTTGACATGTACAAAGCAACCAAGCAGTGGCAACCTAATCGGTACATGCAGCAACTCGTGAGAGATGGAATTCTTTATTTCCTTGTGTACGTCTCGCTTTTCCACCTCTTGTTATGTTCCCTCATCTACTTTCTCCCGGGGATACATAAAAACTAATTGTTATGTTGTTTTACTTCTGATCCGCTAGGAACATGCTTTACAATATTTCTTTCATGGTCCAGGAAGGGCTTACAATAAACAGCAATTTGGTGCTTTTCCTCGGCATGACTAGCAACATATTGATATGCACCATCATGCCCCGGTTCATCATCAGTGTGCGAGAGCTGTATGACCGTGACACCCGTCGCGGCTGCCAAGGTATTGACAGCGGGTTCGGTGCGTTGTCGCAACCTATTGCAAATCAAAATGCGGTCGTGTCTGCGATTGCGTTCGCGGATGTCCCCCCGGGACAGGCTCAAGTAGTGGACGGGGACGCGCACGAATCGGAGGCGATTCAACTTGAACTGTTGGGAGATAATACGGGTCAGGCCTGAACGAGAATTTTGGGTGGTGAGCACAAGCGCTGGAATATTGGTGGGAAATAGAGGATGATGTACTTGATCCCGGTGATTCGACGTGTATGTTTTATTTTACCTTTGCGTATGCCTCGCCTTTTGAACCCAATGGTTATGCGCCTATCGATCGACGTCCCGTTGTCTTGTCGCTGCCAAGCGAGCTTCTTGTGAGATACTGTTGCTGCGTCCGACAAAGGTTGCATTTGCCCGCGCGGAATGAGAGTGGAGGACAGATTGGGTTTATCCTCAGGGGCGCCCCCAACACTGACCATGGTGCGTTCAAATAAGCATATAATGCAATGATCCCTCTCTACAAGACAAGCCAGTATACGTCGTCCCGACCTGCGCCGAGGCCAGCGCTTTACGCACCCCACATCTATTCTCTTCTACATCGTTCTTACAACAACTCCGAGCGCCCCGCCAACGCCTCCACTAAATCTTTGACGCCCGCCCACCACATCTTCCTACCCCTTCGATTCTTCATGTCTGCATGCTTCACCATCGCTTGGACAGGCACCCACTCTAACGCACCCCCCTGGATCGTAATCACTGCCGCACTTTCCTCTGGGGCAACCTTGACTCGTCCAGGTTGCGCTTGCAACCGCGCGTGGTGGTCCTCCAAAAAGGACATGCAGCGGAGAGAGAGACGGATCGCGCGAGCGCGGTCCATGGGCGAGGGGACACCCCCTTGGAGGGTGTGTCCGAGGGAAGCGGAGCGCGAGTCAAATAGGGCGCCACCCTCTTCTTTGACCATTTTGGTGATGACGTCCGTCGTATAGACCGTCGATGCGCATTCGTTTCTGTTGTAAAAAGAACAGGGTGTGAGAGGAGGGGGAAGGAGGGGTAAGTGAGACGCACCGAATGACGAGACGGCCTTCACTCTTGCCTTTGGCATCCAGCCCGTAGCGCAACTTGAGGAACTTGACGTCGTCGCGCAACAAATCAAGATCCATCCTTTGTTCCGGAGTATACACCAATGATGCACCCGTCTTTTCATCCCAGGCCGAAACGCAATGAATACTCTCGTAAAATACCAGAAATGGAAAAAAATGGGTACATACCGCCAACGCACCCATCGTCGCAATATACCCGCACTTGCCACCTTGTGTTTCAACGACAAACACCCGATTCCGACTCGCCGATGCGCTCTGCTTGATCGAATCACACGCATCCACGAGCGCATTCAGACTCGTATCACTCCCTAAACTGAACTCGGTCAACGGCACGTTGTTCGAGATCGTCGCGGGGAGATGCACCATCGGGATATTGAACGACGGGTATAACTTGCGTGCATTGTCGAGGATCAGCAGGGCATTGAAGGCTTCAAACCCACCAATGAGCATGAGGGCGTGTAGGTTGTGTTCTTGGAAACGGGAAGCGACCGCACCGAGGTCGACGTCGGGGAGGATCCGGTTCGTACCGAGCTCAGAGCCACCGCGGGCGGTCCAGCCGTCAACGCCGAGCCAGGAGAGCTCGTGAATGCTGTCGTCAAGGAGGCCGCGGAAACCATTGTGCACGGCGAGTGGGGTGTGTCCTTGTTTGATACAGTAGCGGACTGCGGCACGTGTTGCGGCGTTCATCCCTCCAGCAGGTGCACCAATACTAATAGGGTGAGAGTCAAGCGGATACCGTCATGCGAAGGTGGGTTGCAACGCTTACTGCATGATGGCAATCCGCATCCGCTGCAAATATGGTCAGACGGGACGGATTCGTTAGGGATACCATAACTGACCTGCGCCTCTGGCAACTGTTTCTCGGTGTAAAGCGTCGACGTAGTGAAAAAGTTTTCTAGGCTCTGCAAGAATTCAGGGTCGCGCAAGGACATTGCTTTGGCAAAGTCCTTTGCTGTGATCGCGTCTGCGACTGCCTTGGTCTTCATGCAAACAGATATTAAGTATATATGCGCTGAGTAGTGAATAATATTGTACCATCGCGACAGCTTCCATGAGAGGTACGCGAGTGATCTTGTTTTCACGAACTCCGATCATGTAAGAAGGCGTGTCAGGGGTAGCCTCAAGTAGGGCATTGACGGCCTCGACGCCCTGCAACGTAGGCTGCCAGGGATGCGTTATGAGTGTTTCAGTGCGAGAACACGTTGTCTCACCAATGTGCGATCAAGTGCACAAGGTTTGCCTCCGCGTTGTGTATGTCCGAGCGTGGTGACCCGTGTGTCCAACCCGAGGCGATCGGTCAGAACGTCCCTGACGTAATCGGCGCGGATATGCTGGAGATTGGCGTCGTGAGCGCCTTCGGCGACGATGACAATTGTTTTGCGCTTCCCGATTTGACGGTGCTGGAAGAGGGTGAGACATGGGATGGCGGAAGGTGGAGTGGACAGGAGACTTACACGTTGGATCGTCTCGCACATGTAGTCTTCCCATGGATTTGCCTCGGGTGGGCGTTCGGGAATGAAAATGAAATCCGCTCCACCGCTGTCAACGCGTGATCAACGTGGTGGTCCTTAATATGATTCTGGGAGACTTACCTTACACCAGCGAGCAAGGCCAGCCACCCACAGTGCCTACCCATGACCTCGAGCACAAAGGCTCTCGAGTGCGAGGATGCAGTCGAGTTGATATTATCGATCGCTTCACAAATCCTCTGCAACGCAGTCGGTGCTCCGATAGTCAGATCAGTCAAACTCATGTCATTATCGATGGATCCGACGAGACCGACGATGCGGAGGTAGCTGTGATTGGAGAGTTGTTCTGGGGTGATTTTGCCCTCAACATGGAGGGACTGTAGGAGAGAGAGCCATTCGGCGCGGAAGACGTCTGCGCCTGTGAGGGAGCCGTCACCACCACAGACGACGAGGGCGTCGATGCCTTCTTTGACGAGGTTGTATGCGGCCGACAGACGGCCCTCTGGGGTGCGGAAGGCTTTCGAGCGGGCAGTTCCGATGAGCGTGCCACCCTGTGCTCAGCTCAACACTTGTCAGATGCGACAACAGATCGCGCACGTACCTCTGCGAACCAGCCCCTTACATCGTCGAATCCGACGCGAACGATGTAACGACCCTTGAGGGAACGACCACCCAGATGATCAGAGGTACCATCGCGAAGGAGTCCGCCGTCTCCGAAGCGCAGGTTTTCGACGAGGTTGGCTTGAGCGCCTCCACGGACACGTTGGGCTACAGTTGGGTCTGCGAGTGGTTCATCGTAGGGTACGTGGTCTCGAGTGTTTCCGCGAACGAGACCTTCGTATCCCTCACGGACGATATATGTCTCGCACCCTCTGTAGCCGGTGGGCAGGTCCGGTGAGGGGCAGATGTAAATAGTGTGGGAGCATGTGAGAACAAGAGAGAGCTAGCTGGGCGAGGCCCGGTGAGACTTGCCTCAGGATACCGATCTTGACGACGGAGCGGACGACGGCGTTCATGCCTGCGCTGTCGCCGCCAGACGTGAGGACTGCGATCTTCATGCGGGGCGATGGCGCGATTGCTGTGGACGTTGAGCTGATGCAAGTCACAAGGCGGCGATAGTGACAGTTCTAAGCGAGCGCCGCAGCATTAATTCAGCCCGACACATCACAATCATCGTCTCCGTCGTCTCCGACAACACTCACTGCGCTCAGCTCACCCATTCCGCACGGCTCGGTCGCTGTGCCGGAAATTGAGCGCGACACGCCCCAGTCGCACCCTCGAAGACAGTGATGACATAATCACAGACCTTGGTCTCTTCGTCCACACCGGCAAGCGCTGCCCAGGCTCGAGTCACCAACGAATGCTGGATCAGCTCGCACGCTGGCTGCTTTGCCTTTGCTCATCATGTCCAACACCGCTAAAGCTCTCTTTCTCGTCTGTCTCGTCATCAACTGCGTTCTCTGGTCTCAGAGCAGGTATGCGCGGCCATCACATGACTATCAGCTGGCACTTCATCGTGAAACCGCTCTATGGAAACGCATTCCATTCGCAGCCTCGTTTGACCGTCCAGTCGACGAAACAGAGGTACCGACTCAGCTTATCATCACACACGTCGTGGCTCATGTCCTGGTGAACTACTAGTGTCGACCACTCGACTTTGAGCTGGCTTCGGACCAATGTATCCATGTCCGTGACCAGTGTCCGACATCAGAGACCGCCCTCTCAATCCCTTATCTACAACTTTATTTTTGTGCTGACCCTCCCGCTCGACCCTTTATGTTCACAGCGCTCCTCCTCTGGCTTCTGTTCCTCTTTTCCACCCTCGGAATATCCGCCTCGGACTTTTTCACCCCAAATCTCGCCGCAATTGCGCAGTTTCTCAGGTTGAATGAAGACGTTGCTGGTGTCACACTCCTTGCCTTCGGAAACGCTAGTCCGGATGTCTTTGCGACATTTTCTGCCATGCGGGCAAACTCAGGCAGCTTGGCAATCGGTGAGCTACTGGGCGCAGCATCCTTTATCGTCTCTTGCGTCGCAGGATCCATGTGCATCATTCGCCCCTTTAAAGTCGATCGCATCCCGTTCATCCGCGACGTCGGTTTCTTCACTATCGCGATATGCTTGCTACTTTACATCCTCCGAGATGGAATGATAACTGCTCTCGAGTCAGCAATGCTTGTTGTCTGGTACGTCTTCTATGCCCTCACCGTCATCGTCGGCGGTTGGTGGGCGAGTCGTAGAGAGAAACAGCGTCGCATTGAAGCAATCGTGCGCGCAGAGTACATGGATGAAAGCCCACTGCAACCATACACTGACGGTAATGTCGTTTCAAATTCGACACCTCGTCATGCTCACTTTTCTTCTCCCGAAGATTCTCCGCCGGCTCCACCTTCAGGTGGTTTGGCAGTGCCGGTTTCTTCTCCAATACCCACACGTACCAGATCCGCCTCCGCACCTGCTGTACCCCGCGTACAAACACAACTTCCCCCAGCACCTCATTCTCGCACACCCTCGCCAATCAGCTCTCCTCACCTCGCTCAAATGCCATCGTTCTCTCTAGTCGGTGCCATAGAATTCCGTCAGGTTGTTTCCTCCCTCCAAACCCAGGCCGCTAGCTCATCACTCAACATGTTTGATTCCCCCGTGACGCCTTACGCAGGTGGCCACTACCATCATATCCCTCACCGTCGCAGTCGTTCCAGTTCCGTTTCCCCACGGCCCCCAACTGAAACTGAAGAATGGGACAGAGCACTCGGCGTTCCCCTGAATGACCGCTCTCCGAAATTGCTTCGCACCTCTATATCAGAAGAGCCTGACTGTGAGGAAGCGGAACTGCTCAACGTGCGCGAGGAGGAGGGCGCACGTACTCCGCTCTCTATCCCTACGATACCCTCAATCTCTCACACACCTGCCTCTCCTACGGATGCGCCAGCGTTGACCGAGGTCGAGGAACAAATCCCCCTAACGCGGCCCCAGGGTCTTTGGCACATTCTCGCACGGGCGTGGTACATATTATTCCCGTCGCTCCATCATTTCAAGTCAAAGACGTTGACGGGGAAGATCGTCTCGCTCCTCGCCGCTCCGGCCGTTATGGCGCTGACGATCACATTACCCGTCGTCATAAACCCTTATGGAAACGACGGTTCTCACGAAGAAAAGATGGACCGTCACGAGTCGCATTTATCTGACTTCGAGGAAGAGGGAGTCGAGAGGGCACTGATTGCTGAACATGAGATCCAAGAAGACCTTCACGTGGTAGAATCCAACAAGTGGTTGACAGCCGTCCAATGTATCGTTGGACCCATGTTTTGTGTCGCAGTGTTGTTCGGTGCGTCACTTTCATCTCGTGCTGAACAGGCTTTCGTTTTGACTTGCAATCAAGATGGGAGTAGTTACATAAAGTGGCTGTTAGCTGGGACGGCCCTCGGGGGATTCGTGCTTTCGCTGTTCGTGCTCGCGTTTTCCAACATGACGTTGCACCCTACTGCTCAGATGGCGAGATGCTGTATGGGGTTCCTCGTTTCTGTCGTGTGGATCATGGCGATCGCCGACGAAGTTGTAAATGTCCTCCAAGTAACCAACTTTAAGCCCCATCTGTGGCGGATGCGCACTCACCTGTCTCTCCTTTTCTAGACTTTTGGGTTTATCTTTGGGCTTTCGGATGCCATCATCGGTCTCACGATCTTCGCCGTTGGTAACTCACTCGCCGATCTCGTCGCCAATACAAGTGTCGCCGTACGTTTCCCTCGTGTACACTCCATACACTCGTACTTACCACAAACACCCATGTACAGGTCTTTGCCCCCATGATGGGCTTCTCTGCTTGCTTTGGCGGCCCCATGGTCAACATCCTCCTCGGCATCGGCATCTCCGGTACCTATGTTATCAACGATTCCGGGGGGCTCCCTTATAACCTCCATTTCACGCCTACACTGATCACCAGTACGATCGGGCTGTTGATGTTACTGGTGACGACGTTAGTGGTTGTCCCGATGAAGGGGTACGTTCTCTCAAGACGGTGGGGGGTATTTATGATCCTGGCATATGTGGCGTTGATGAGCGCCACTTTGGCGGTGGAGCTGTATTTCGAGTGACTTTCCGGGTGGGTTTGGGTACACCGCACTGGGGTTCGGGTCAGGTCCAGGGTCCGGCAGTCGGCATTCTATTCTGCACATTGGACACATGATGCGTAATGCTCATGTGGATTGGGACATGGGAACTCAGGGTTTTTCGGGTGCATTAATCACATTTTTTTTTCCGCACAGACTACCTAGCTAGATGTCTTTGAACTCGGGAGGTTGGAAGGGGACCGGAAGTTGATCTTTTGGTACCGTGTAGATGCGGGAGCGCTTCGGAACCCTGATATCTGTCCACGCCTGCGCCTCAACGTTGAGCCATATATGTCGTCCAACAAGAGGATCCTAGGAAGGACGTAGTCTGGTGACCAGACCATCCATTGACATGGTTTGCCTCATAAGATGGTCCAGTCATCAGACTAGGATATGTACATTGATCAACAACGGGAAAACTAGCTGATCAATACATAGCTTGGTCACAATACATACACTAAAGTTGCTACAATCTCCGAGACAATGAATTGTGTTACGACAAAAGCACCCAGCTAGGTCCGTTGAGCGGATCTTCCCTTTACATTCGGAACATCTCGCCCGTGTTCCCATAGCATATGTTCAGGAGTTGCCGTACTGCCGAACTTCACCTGTGCATTCAGGTATTCCGTGTAAGGTCTTTCCGTTTCGGGTATCTGTTGCAGATGCACGAGGTTTTGAAGAGCGTTCATGAGCGCCGGGTAGTCGACTAAAAACGGATAGGTAGTAGTATCGACACCCGCAGCATAGATACGCAGACAACGGTCATCGACATCCCGCTGGGGGAACGTGACGGAGAACGATCCCGGTTGACCGAGGTCGGCCAAGATCGCGATGTATGGAAGGGATTCAGAGTCGTGTATTCTGTCTTTGCTGCTCAGATATTGACTTCTGCGGGTGATGTCGTGCAAGACGTCCTTGGAATTCTTCGACTCCCGAGCCTTGTCAGAAATGAATATCTGCGACATCCGTGATTCCGCTGATGCCGATCCAGGCCCGCCTTTGAAATAGATGGGTATCACTTTGTCGATGAGTGGTTGTTGATGACAACACTGTACCGCGCTGGTCCTCTGCCAGTGGCGCAGTGCCCATTCGTCCAAGCTACAGGATAGATAATCATACCTTATTCATGAAAAAAGGAACTCGGAAGACAAACCCTAATTCGTTTCCTTCCTTTGATCCGGCGATGTTCGCATCCATGCATACCCAGTGCGAGAAATTCAGATACGCATCCTCGAACGTTTTGCGTGCAACCGATGCTTGAGCGTTCTCATCGTCCCATATCTGGGGTCCGAAGACGAATTCGAGCCAATCCACGACGGGAACCATTTGGCAGTCGGCGAGATGTCCTTCCCATGTCGTTGGCATCTCGGTGACCACGTTCTCCGCCCGTGTGCGGATGAACAGGTCCTTAGCTAGAAGCCAAAGAAATCGGCTAGCCAGCTCGCCACGTTGACCCATCTCGATCATCCCAGAGTTGATCGTCTTCAACAGGGTCCCCAGAGCAGACCCTAGGATTCCAGGTTCTGCATGGAGATCGCTTGCGGCCACGCACGATAGGAGAGGTTCGGATGGATAGCTTGTAAACCTCCAATTGCGATCTAATGTCGTCGCAAGGCATATACGCAGGTGACTCGCCACACCTTTCTCTAGATGCTCGACCGAATCTGGGTGGCCAAGCGTGACGTTCAAACCAAATCGCTGTCCCAGTATCGCGAGCACGTGGCTGGTGTTACTTGCATCGAAATGTCCAGGCCCATATAGCTTTGATGACGCTGTGCGCAGCACTTTATGCGTTTGCCCGTGCGCGGTCTTGAGAGAAAGCCACCTATCCGGCATCGAGAACGAGTGAAGTCAGCAGTAATAACAACTTGAACGGGAAGGGGTGTTACAAGGGTCTCCCATAGCGTAGTATGTGATCTAGCCTTGAAACATCCTCTGCACCAATTTCCCCGAGACCCAATGCACTCTGGTCCCATCCCAGTTGGGTGTACGGTGGGAAGAGCTGTTCACCGTCTACAGCGACGCGAGCAGAATTATCTGAGACGAGACATGATCAGCAAGTCCGCCGGGACATGATTACACTCACATTTTTGATTGGGGGGCGAAAAGTCGGCGACCTTGGAAGTCGTCGAGGCGAATACGACCCAGGCGGCATGATTCTCTGCATATGTGTAGTCGCTTAGTGCTCTACAGAAAACGTCTGCTGGACGATATCCATGTGGACCTTGAATACTCTTGCTGAGCGGGTGTGCTTCATCGATTGCAAACACCAACTTGGGCTCGTAGAGAGCGTCAGGGAATATCTTCGCGAGACGGGCGCCGACTTTCTTGTAGGCAGTAGAAAGAACCATGGAAAAACGGGGTAAGACAAGGGGGTAAGGTTTCCGTGCTGTTTCCGACCACGTCACTCAGCTATCACTTCGCCGACATCAATGAAATATTTACCAGACAATGAGAGTGCTTCAAATTTCTCAGTTGTTTCAGCAACCTCTGTTTCAGCGACCTTATAAACGCCACTGTTCTTATCAGGCTCAGCATCCGGGGTGGAAGGACCGTTTGTTGCTGTACTGGGTTGTTCGGGGAGCCTTTGGACGAGATCAGCATGAGTCTACGGAAGATTGTCATTGTCAAATCAGATTTGCATTGCAAGATAATAAATCCGCACCTTTTTGTATCTTTCAGCGAGTTTTCGAAAGAAATCAGTCCTGGCAGTGGACCTTGGAGGGTCGCTCATGTCGCACATCTGGCCGACCCAACGCATGATGCCTGCCTTGGCATTCCGAGTATTGTAACAGTTCGAGAGGTATTCCTCGAGCGTATCAAACAAGGCGGTGAGGAATGCGTAGCAGATGGTTTGGTATGCCTCCACAGTAGGCGGGAAATTGGTCAGGAGGTTCGATGGGACAGGATCACACGCAGGGAAGCCTACGACATCCTGTGCTTCCCGCAAGTTCATGTAAATTACTATGACATCTTTCTTCCTCAACTGATGATTGCTTCAGCACCATATGCCGGTGAAAATGAGGACCCATTTACCTCGGTCAGCATCCTTGACTTCCCGGTTCCTGAACTCTGAACGATGGAACATAACCTTGCGTAGTACCGGGGAGCGACACCATTATTCCTGAACAGCTTTTCGTTGTGTGTCAAGTACTCGTAGAAGCCATCAACAGCTGCACCGCGGTACTTTGCCTCAAAAGACCCTGACAAGCCTTGACTTAGGTCTATCCGAAGGCGTTGGTTCGTCATGTATTTTTCTGGTCAAACTGTAAGGTGTGGAGCACTAACCAGTTTCTGTTACGGTTTCCCGTGCTGGTGGCTCCGGTACCACTACTGGTGCTTTAAGGATAGCTTCAAGTTGCGCAGTGACCAACAAAACCTCCGTCAACAAATGTTGGACACAGATAATCGAAGACACATACCAAGGTTCCGAATCTCACGGTATGATTTGCGCTTCCAAGCAGACCCGAGCATATCTCGCAACTCTCCATGGGCGTTGATCAGCCTTATTGCGTCCTTGAGATGAAGGTACTTCGTGTCCAAGTCCCCGCTAGCGTTTCCAACGATAGCGTGAAGGAGCCCGCCATATTCAAGGCTGGAACTCAGACCGGTAGCCCAACCTAAACTATCCTCGACCGCGATGTCGAGCTCGCGATGCGTGGCGGCGTCGAAGCGATCTGGGAGACTCTCGAGGGGCATGCTGTCTAATCGATGTACCAAGCCAGCCGCCGATGAATCGTGTTTATATTGCTGTTAGGATTTTCTCTGTCTCCCTTTGTTTGTCATGCCATCTGTCACTCTGACATCATCTCACAGATAGATTCCATAGTTGAGTTGGAATCCATCCTTCATATATAGAGCTGCTGCCTCACTTGTGTATTTCCCCACTTTCAGAATAGTTACTTGTACACCAGAATAGTGATTTGCTTTGAGGTCACCTCTGTTCGTTGCCTAACATTATTCCAAAAGTCCACTACTCAACCCTTATCACTATCTGTAGAGTAGGTGTCCTCTTGGAGGGATGAATAAATATATATGGTAGTCCTGCAGAGGTCAGGTGAACAGTGATGGCCATCCGTGTGAAAGATACTATCTTATCTAATACATGGGTCTTGATCTTTATATACTCGAATTTTACAATCTGAATCTCTGATTCATCTGTGCTGGTGACTCGGCTTGCCTATTACCCTCTACACTCAAGCTGAAGTCACACCCATCTCTTAGGTGTGTCTGTTGTGTTTATCCCTCGTGAGAGGTTTGGTGAGAATATCGGCTGTTTGCTCTTGGTCCCAACATCCTTCTACCATAATCTTTCCTTTTTTGATCTGCTGATGTGTATAATGATGATGTGTCATGAAATGTTTTGTTCTCACATGGAACTGAGGGTTGTAAGCGAGTGCCCTTGTGCCCTCACTATCAGTGTAAATAATAATTGGCTTGGTCTGTCTGAATCCGAGCTTGGTGTGCAACTTCCTAAGCCATATGCATTCTCACACGGAATTGGCTAATGCTGCATATTCTGCTTCCATGGTAGATAATGCAACAAGTCTTTGACACTTTGATCCCCATGTGATAGCACTGCCACTAGACGTGAATACATATCCTGTTATGGAAGCCACATTTTCAGTATTGGCGAAACTCACATCTACATACCCTTTAAAGTCATTGTATGTAGACTACATGGTAGTATATAGGATCCCTTTATCCTTAGTCCCTTGTAAATACCATATGACTCATTTAGCAGCAGTCCATTGCTCCATGCCTGGGTTTGCTGTGAACGAAATGAGTCTATTTATGGTATATGCTATATTGGGATGCATTGCCACTGCTAAGTACATCAGTGGCCCGATCAGTGATGCATACTTATTTTGGCTTGTCACGTCTTGATTCATCTGATCGGATGACATCAGCTGTACCTTTGGGTTGGCTGGTGTCCTTACACTGTTAGCATTTTTGAGTCCATTTGTTCATAAGATGGACTCAATGTACTTAGTCTGTGCAATGAACAATGTGCCTTTTTCAGTGTTCCATGTGATCTTGATACCAACAATCTTTTTTGGATCACCTAGATTGGTTACATTGAACATATTTTTTAGTTTCATTTTCAATTTGGTCATTAGTCCCTGTGTGCTTGTGAATAGTAAAAGATCGTCTACTCATGTAGTGATGATTTCTATTCCTTCTGCCATCTGTTGGATGTAAGCACATGGATCAGACCACAGACACTTGAACCCCCTGTTGAGCAAATGTCCGTTAAGCTCAATATTTCACTCCCAGTTGGATTGTTTTAAGCTGTATAGGGTTTTTATTAGTTGGCAAACTCAGGAGGTGCTATCTTCGAAGCCTTCAGGCTGTTTTATATATATTTCCTCTTTTAGGATGCCATTTAGATAAGCCCCTTTTACATCCATTTGTTGGATGCTCCATTGCTTTGAAATAGCTAATGCTAGAATTGCCTGGATTGTCTCGAGTCTCACTAGTGGTGAGAATGTATCATTATAATCCACCCCTGGTATTTGTGAGAACCCTCTTGTGACTAACCGCACCTTATATTTTTCTAGCCACCCCTCTTTGTTATATTTCTGGACAAATACCTATTTATTATCTATGGGTGTCTGGTCATTAGGTAAGTCAACTTTTTCCCATGTGCCCATCTTATTGAGCTGATTCAACTCAATTTTGACAGCTCTTTCCTATTTGGGCCAATCAGGGGCCTTTTTCACCTCTTTTAGCGTCCTTGGGTTATCAGATGCAGTGCTACTCTTGTTGAACACCATATATACTAATTTGGCTTGGATTGGAGTTGCTTCAGCTTCCCCTTCGCCCTCATTCTCATCAGGATCCTTGTTGTCAGAGTCTTCACACTCTGACAACTCAGGCATCAGGTCGTTCAGCGCCCAGTAGTCCTTTTTTATGGTAGGTTTGCTGCTCTTTCTTGGAGGGTATGTTTCTTTTTCTTTCTGTTTCCTTTTTTGACCAACACTGCTCCCTCCTGGAGACAACCTGTCCTCTATATGTGGCGTGGTATTCCCAGACTCCCCCTTGTGCTGCATATAGTGCTTGGGGTCTCAAGGTAAGTCCTGACATCCTTCCTCATCATCCAGGCTGACTACCTTGTTTAGGAAACGAAAGTTCCTTGAGGTTTTATTATAGTATTTGAATGCTTTCGGCCCGTTTTCAAAGCCAACAAAGGTATGTTTCATTGACTTCATATCTAATTTGGACAGATTTTCCCCTTCTCGAAGTATCCACACTGGTGCACCAAATTCTTGTAAGTGGGATACATTCAGTTTTGTTCCTGTCCAAAACTCATATGGAGTTTTCCCTTTTAGGGCATGTGTATGCACTCGGTTTCGTACATATGCCGCATATGTGACCATTTCAGGCCACAAATAACGAGGTAAGTCATGGGCTATTCTCATTGCCTGTGCTAACTCAACGAGCGTTCTGTTAAAGCACTCAGCGACTCCATTTTGAGCTGGTGAGTATGGTGCACTAGTTTGCATCTCAATATTGGTGGTTTTGCACCAGGTAAGTAAATCATTATTGATGTATTCTTTACCATTGTCAGCATGAACTGTTACGTTTTACTTTACACTTTCCTCTTTTTCCTCGTCGTCCCGGACTTATCTTTCTTTTCCACTCGATTACTCATCACATTTCCGTCATCGTCCGTTCCCCTCGCACACTCCACTTACTTCGTAATCGAGTTTACATCCTCCACATGATCTCTTGTTCATTTCCGTTTCATTATCTCCCTCATTCTCACACTTGCCCTGAAGTACCTCGAGTAATACTTAAACTCGAAGTTGATACCTTGTACCCCAAGCTAGATCTTACTTTCTCTCCTGTATACAAAATCTCCTTCTCTCGTCTCCGAACCTCGAAAGGCCTGAGTGCTGTTCGTCAGCCTCTCCTTACTCTCGACCCTTGACTCACCGCCTTGGGACTTCTTCCCTCTGCGGTCCTTCGTCCCCATCGTCCAAGGAATCCCCTTGACGACCGTCCTTGTCCGTCAAACCAACAGGAATCCCCTTTCGTTGACGCTTGACCCAGAAACCCTCGACCCCACTTGCGGAGCCTACCCTTTGTTTACCGAAAGTCTACGCTTGCTGCCTAACCACGGCCCAAGTGTAACAAAAGATCTAGCTTCTCTGTCGAGGCTACCATCGCTGTAGCTCCTCACCCACCCCGACCACCACATCCTCCGCAGCCACTCCTCCCTGGGGCAACCCTTACCAAGGAACCCTACCACCTAGAAAACCCAGGACACCGAAAGGTCACACCCCCGCACCCTCGCCACCACCCGCATCCCCTCCTCCCTCGCCCACACCCCCGCCCTCGCCCACACCCCCGCCCTCACCCACGCCACCTATGGCCACCCCTGCCAAGGAACTCCGCCTCGGTGTCCCCGAAAACTACGACGGAGATGCCAAGACCTTTAAGGCATGGCTCGTCTCTGTCAGGTTGTACCTTATGATCAACAATTCCATCTACGACACTGATACCAAACGGATCGCCTTCGCCCTATCTTTCATGAAGAAGGGAACCGCCCTAGGTTGGGCAACCACGTTCACCAACGAAGCCATCGACAACCAAACCTTTGGAACCTTCACCGACTTTACCAACAAGGTAACCAAGGCGTTCCTGCCTAGCAACCAGAAAGGAAACGCTCTCCTCGAACTCCAAACCCTATCTCAGGACAAGGACGTCCTCCCTTACATCAACGCATTCAAAGACGCCGCCCAGCTTAGTGAGCTGACGGATGATGCAACCCTCATCCACTTCTTCGCCCAAGGGCTGAAGAAACCTTTGAAAGACCGCATCTTCTCCATGGACACTGTCCCCACCACCATAGACGAGTGGTATACCAAAGCGGAACAGTTCCACTCCCAATGGAACCACTCCAGAACGATTTCGACCCGCAACTCCTCCTCCTCCTCTTCCAGAATTCCCACCCGACTTCCCCATACCCCGACACACACACCAAAAGACCCGAACGCCATGGACGTTGACGCCGTCCAAATCCCGAAATTAACCCCTGAGGAACGAAAACGCTGCTTCGACCTCAAACTCTGTTTCCGCTGCAGGAAACCCGGACACGGATCGTCCACCTGCCCCACCTTCCCCTCAAAACCCGGACCTAAGGTCAGACAAGTAGCCGAAGAAATCCCGGAGTTGAAAGATGTAGAAGATGACGAAGAAGAAGGTGTGGCGAGGATTGCCTTCTCTACTGAGGAGGATTTTTAGAATGGAGACGTCCTTCGACGCAACGATCTCCTAATGTAACGTGCGCCCCTGTAATAGTGTCCGCTACCCCAAAAGCTATGCGAATTCCTATACAACTGATCACCCCCTCGCACACGTTGAAAACCGTTGAAACCCGAGCCCTTGTTGATAGCGGTGCAGACATCTCCTGCATCGACTGGCAGTTCGTCCGAAAACACTCCCTCCCCACCATGAAACTTGACGTGCCAATCAAGGTGCGAAACGTTGACCAAACCTCAAACAAGAATGGAGAAATCCGCTTCACCTGCTCCCTCTACCTCGACATCGGAGGAATCGTACAATCCCACCTCTTCCATGTCATGTCTTGTGGTCGAGAAAACGTCATCCTCGGTATACCTTGGCTTCGCAATACCAACCCCACCATTGACTGGGCTCGCCAAACCCTCGACATCCCTTCCTCCTGCGACCAGTCCAAAGACTTGTATGCCACCTACTCCCTCGACCAACAGAGGCACGACTCCCACTTCAGAAAACCCACTCCCCCCCGTCACGTCAATGTGGATGCCGTTTACGACGCACGACTCGTGGAGTACCTCGGACACCGCTCTCCGGACGA
>QFEI01001124.1:41018-52809 GCA_003316145.1 Neoboletus magnificus | reverse complement strand
ACATTACCGACAAACAGTGACCCTCCACGCAAGGACGATTTATTGACCTCGCTGTCTGTCAAGCTCAGACGTTCGGCTCGACATCAATCAGGTCTTGCCCGGACGAAGCAAGTTTTCAACACGGCGATGGAGACTGATGCCCCCGGTGGGCGTCGGCGTGCAAGCACAATCTCGGGCGGTACACGGGAGCGACGGACGAGTGCAGACTGGAGCTCATACCAGGCCAGTGTGGGGGTGACCTCGCATGCGAATCAAGCGTGGCCTGCCGAGGTCTCGCGCGAGATTTTGAGGCTGTCCCTCGCTGGCCTTCAAAATACACCCGCTCCCGATACCGTTCCGGGGTCCTCGGGGATACGTAGTGCGCAGACACGTGGCCGAAGCGCGGACCCCGCTCGTAGGCCCGATCGGGGCGTCTTGTCTCCATCATTTTTGCCTTTCCCTCGTCCATCGCAACCGAACGACCCACCGCCGTCCACAGCGTCCGTGACGCTTCAAGGTCAGCCAAACACCACATTTTTGACACTGCGATATCGTCTAACACCCAATTCTCACCCAGGCCGGGAAACGATACCCTCCAGATCCCGCTCTCTTCACTTCGACCTTGGAAACCGCAGAGGCAGCGAGCGCGCAGGAAAATTCACAATGGCCGAGGTGAAACGCAGCTTATCCGCCATTGAGGCTCGGAATGGCGGGGCTAGTGGCGCCGCCTATACGTTTTTGGGAATAGGCGACCCTGCCCTCACCTCGTCTGAAGCGCCCCAGGCTTCACCATTACTCCATCCTTCCTCTGCTCCCACACCATCACGATCGCTATTCTCTGGTCGTGTTTCCCCCACCAACACCCCCGTGTCTTCTTCCATGCGGGGAGAACCATCCACCCCCACGCCTGCGCCTAGGCAATTGAGCGATAAGAGTAGAGGAAAACGCAAGGCAGAAGACAACATAGACCTCACTCCCCCAGAACAAAAGAAGGAAGGACAACGCGCAACATTTCTCCTTCCCTCCGAAAGTCGAAGTAAGTGCCATTCATAATTCGGTTGCGTCTCAGACCGCTCTATCCGCCCTTGCTCAAACTGAAATCTCGAAGGCCAGCGAGTCTCAAACTCCTCGCACGCTCCATCGTCGTATCACCGCAAGCGCGCTCGTCTGTCGTCAACCTCTCCTTTCGCTACCCCCGCGCAATCGCGACCGTCGTCTATGCAAGAGACACCCCAATCCACAGGTCGCAACCATCACCCCACGTCTCTCTCCAGCAGTACCGGCGCTCGCATTGCCCCACCTCGCACACCTTCCCGTGCTGCATCCGCTCGTTCCCGCCAGCCTCCGACTCCCAGTACGACCAGAAAGCACGATCGACGTCAATCCATGTCCCAAGTTTCGATACCTATAAGCGCATTCATATCACCACATGCACCATCCATCAGCCGGTCGACTAAATTCCATATGCGGGATCCCCGCAGGCCTCCGAAGAAGCCTAATGACACACCATGGGGACTTCGATTTGCGACTGAAGACGAATCAGGTTCACCAACACAAGCATGGTGTTTTTTCTTTGGTTTTTTGTTATTCCCTATTTGGTGGATAGCTGGGCTTTTCCTTCCTGTTCCAACGACAAGAATCGCTGGGGACGCTGATGCCGAAAAGGGCGTGGCCATCGATGACCCTCAGATAGAACACGGTAAGCCTTGTACTTGTCTTCGACCGCCTCGGGATCCGACCACTCCCATGACAGACGCAAGGACATGGCGTTTCCGATGCCGTGTGATGACAGTCGTGTCAATCTTTACATACATTCCGTTTGTCGTCCTCGTCGCCATCTTTGCACCAAGATAACAAGCAGGTAACTTGTCCTAGTAGACCGTGCACCTCGCATCCCGCTCTCCGTCACTTTCTTGCATTACCATAATGGACATGCCAAACAAGCATCGCTTTGTTTGAACTCTTGGTCGGTTTGGTAGACACGGCGTTGCCAACTCAATCATTCTTTCACCCGACTGTCCTTCACTCCTTACTGCAGTTTATAAAATAGTGTTATACCCGGCCACTGTCGTGGCCCGCTGTTGTGTAACTATGTGTGTTGTGCTACTACCGTCTCGTTCATACCCATGTTGTGCCCGCCAAACAAACAGCAAATGTAACCCTCACCACCGTCGTCGCAATGGACAATCAGACACCAGAAGAGTTCCTCGACAGCGTCGAGGGCGAAATATCCTTTTTCCGCTCCATGATGCGGGCACGCCCCGTCGGTATACACAAACACTTTCATCTCCTCGCCATCCGCAACGCCATCCACAACGACACCGGCCGCATCATCCCCGTGGAGAACATTTGGACTAAACTAAGGACCTGCTATGATCTCGAGGCATTGGAGAGTGCGGTACGGTCATCCATACCTCAAAAGAAAAAGAATGGGATGAGTACACTGACGGGATCGGACAACCCCGACAGGAAACGGACGGGTTCGACACGTCGGGACCATATCCACAAATGATACGTTCCCCATCCCCCTCGGAGAACCTCTCCCGCCACCCCTTCTTTAGAGACGAATTCGCGTTACCGACGGATGAGACGTTCGAGTCGTTGATCGCGGCACGTCGGGTCAGTGCCACGGCCTCCATCCCTTCGTCGACGCCCGCGCCTTCACCACGCCAGCTCAGCAAGACACGAAAGTCGAAAGCGCCGAAGCGGAACAAGAACAAGGCGGACATGGCAGGGTTGGTTGGGGGTGATAGCGACAGCAGTGCGTTGACGCAGGAGAGCGGAGAGGAGGGTGCGTTCACACCGAGGGAGAGCGTCGTGACGGGGACAGATGCAGGGACGGACTATGAGGATGATCCAGAGGCACCAGAGGTTTCGCCAGGTTTGTTTGGTGGATCTTTCTCTCGGAAATGATCGTGACGACTTTTTCAGCGTCGGTACAACCGAGGGTCGGCCGTGGTGGTCGAGTGTTGAAATCGGGGAGGGGAGGAACGGTAGGAAGAGCCAGAGCGGGCTCGACAAGCCTGGCAGGTCGTGGGGGAGGTAAAAAGAGAAAAAAGTAGACGTTCACGCTGCCTTTGATCATGTCTGTCGAGCTGACTGTCGTAGTACACTATACATCGGCTGTCTGAACACTTAAATTATTTGCACAGCGGATAGAGTGGGCACTAGCAGTACATCTCGACGAAAGGCGCTTGTATTACTCCATCGCCACATCTACATCTTCTGTGGGCTTGTCAAATCTGGCTCTCTGGCTGCGTCGCTCGGCAACAAAAGCATCTATCCTTGCTTTCAGCTCTAAATCTACATGTCCAAAGTCAGCAAGGCGCAGCTAGAAGCACCAGAGTGGCCTACCGGGAATGACCTCGTCGATAATGAGTGGGATTCGGTTGAATGGATCCTTGGCGTCAGACAGCAGATGCGATTTGATCGTAGCACGATCAATAACTGTTCGGGAAGATGGCAGAATGACCGGGTCGCGCATCAGTGTGAACATCAATGGATCTGCCAATCATGGCGTGGTTGAGTTCGGATCTTTTTTTTCTACAAGGAGAGCCTACCCAGGAATTCCTCAGGAATCTCTCCCAAATCTTCCTCGGCCTCGATCACCACTTTCGCTTCCTCGACCTTGACGACGAATAGACGTATCTGCGCGAGCTCGGGTTCTGTCTTTAAAGCAATCCTCCTGGCTCGCTCGATAGCCATTTCAAACAGTTCTTTCTTATAACTGCGTCCATCATTGGCGACCGCGCGTGCAAACTCATCCCGGTCGCTCAAGTTCAGATAGACTTGCAAGATGTCGCTAAGCAACTGCTTTGGGTCAAAGCGATACTTCTCTGGTTCCTTGACGCGTAGCTCTCCACACTTGGGGCCGACGAGTGCTTCCAGGTTGTAATCCAACATGGCAGCAAGCTTGTCCACGATTTCGGGCATCATGAACGGCACCTTTGTCTCTGCAGTAAAATCCCTGAGTAACCCCACGGTCGATTTACCGAGGGTGGTATAACTAGACGCATGACGCTCGAGTCCACGGAGCGTGCCCTCGCGTTCGCGCCGGTACTGAGTAGGGCGGGCTGCCCAAGCGGTTTGGTCGCGCATCTCTGTCTGAATGTTGTGGATCTGTGTTAGTTCGCTGAGGGACTCGTCCATAAGGTAGGTGACATCGTTGATCATCAAATTGACGAAGCGAACAAATTTTTCGACGTTGCTATTAAAGACGCTTGAACATGGGGCTCTCCTTTCCAGCAAGATGTAATACTTACAGCGCCTCCGCATTGAGTGCTTGCCTGTGAGCAGGATTACTCCAGATTGCTTTGAGGATGTATGCAATGTTTTGCCTTCAGAGCGCGTCAGACCCATTGTATCAGCAGTAGATACAGAACTTGCCTGGCATCTAAGGAATTGGCCACAACTTAAACGAATCCTCGTACCGGTGGGACAGGTACTCACTAAATTTATCATAGAACTGTGAACTTGCTCCTGTTTGTTCAACCTCTGTTTGGAATGACCATATCAGAATCCGAATGGATGTGGAAGCCAGGGTATCCCCCACCGATATAAAAGTGTGTCAATGCCGGGATCAGGTGTTTCAATGCCAACGGATGGCTGTTCAGCGTTCCGCCCAAGATTCCACTTCGTTCATTTCCGTATGGCAGGACACCGTAAAACACCGCCTACGAGAACATCAATGTTTTCCATCAGGACCATCATGTGCATACCTCGTTAATCTTGGCCTTTAAGAAGGGGTTCTTGATGTACCAGGTTGATGTCAGGAAAGTGAGAGCGAACACGAGCAATTCATCTTTTCCGGACAAATTCAAGCTGTCCGGTGAGTGGCTGAAGAAGTTGTCCATAAATATGTGTTGAGAGTATTAGAAGAGTGGCGTACCGAGTGACGAACAGGAAAAACTCTACTACGTCTTCCAAGATATATTCCGGAAGTACCCTGAATGACATGGGAACTTCCTGTGGAAGCGGCAATCTGCCAAACGCTCAACACGATATACCCGTTGACTGGAAACGGACGTACACGACCAGGGGAGTAGGATGTAAACCTTTCGGGTCAGCTCTCCGTATCAACCAGGTCGAGACAAAATTGGTAAAACCAATATATCGGAAAACAAAATCTGGTTCAAGTAGTTGCACGCGGAACGCAAACTGATGCGCTTGAATTTTCGCCATCTCTGTCTGGGTCATAAGTCAGATGTTGGGTACCCCTTCAGACCGAGCCTGGGCACCTTCATTTGATTGAGGGCTGCTTCCGTCCGTGCGTGGAACGGACTCTGAAAAACGGGTGAACACTAAATGGGCTGAGGAATGAATGCAACTGACACCTATCCAAGAACCATCGCCATTAATCATATCGTGGTGACGTTGCAATTCATCATAATGCTTGGCAAAGTCGTCGAATGTCTGCGTGGTTCTGAGGTAGCCATAATGACCCATGGCATTGCAGAGATAAAATATTTCAGATATGAAGTTTGGGGTTGCAGCTGTCCCATGGTTAAAACGCCTCTAATCGATTTGCAATTGATTGTCGGGATTAAGCAACTTACCATTGCCTTTGTTTGCTTCTGCCCATTGTCCCGCCTCATCTGATGTGGCTTTGATGCGCGTCTCCTCACTCGCATTAATACGGGTGGAGATGGCGAGGTACAACGGATCAATGCGATCCATCTGCCGGGTCGTCAGGTATAAAAACAATTAAATTGAAGATGACAAACCTTGGAGTATCGGGCATCTATGAAAGGCTCTGCAAAGCGAAGAAGTACGCTTTGCAAGTTGACCATAAAACTGTCGCTCGCAACCGTTTGGGGATCCACCTAAAAGGCACATATGAAAGTGTTGCGGGAAAAGCCTGCGTATGCCACGTACCTGCATCCCGGCTCGCTTCACGTTTAGCTTGACTGCGGTAGCAAAGTACTCCAAGACTGCTTCCCTGGACTCCGCAGATGCCCGTACAAGAGTGTTAAATATTTGAAAGAGTGACGACTGTGGGTAGGTGGGTGACATGCTCAATATTGAGCTTGCCGTGACCTACTTACCTGCAGGCTCTTCACTGTACCCCTGAGACTCGCGGTAGAGGACTCCACGTCATTCCGCGAACGTTTGGTTGGTTCAGAGAAATAACTTTGCGCGATGGAAGGCTGCAAAGACTGTCATGGCTGATAGCAACACAAGCGTGTGTCTTAGCTCACCCATTCCCTGCTGAATACCCCGAGTCGACACAGAGGACCCATCAACGTTGCTGTCTCAAACGTAGATGCCGTAGCATGCGGTGGACTCCACTCGTCCAATCTAGTAAACATGACTGCTATGCTCTTGATGGAGACAAGTGCTTCCACGCCACTGACTACACCCCGCCAGGAAGAGTCGCCTCCTGCCAAGCCTTCTAGTCTGAAAAGAGACGGATGGAATAATAGCTGTCGTACGACCGGTCCAAGCACCCCATCAATTTCGTTTTCTGGTTCGAAACGTCGAGCAATGTCTTGAAGGAAGGGTTCAACTTCTGTTGGGGAAAGGACATGGTTTGGGGAAGAGACGGTTGTTAGTGGCGTGGAGAGAACAGACAGTGACAGCAGCGAGCCAATGAATTCAGGTGGACCAAGCTCTCGCCTGTGCTAACCATTAGGGTGGTGATGAGTGATGCGCAATTGGACACACACCCTACAGGTTGAGGGAACATTTCTGGCTCCTGCAGAGTGAGACCAGCATAACTAATGATAAGATCTCGAGTCTTTTCAAGGAGGGCAAATGCTTGCTGCATTTCGTTGACTGGACTCTGCGAGGCAATGCATGAGCGTTTCGTACACACGTCATGGACTATTCCAACCTTCTTAATCAAGTTCGCTTTAGCGCTGTTGAGGCGTTTCCAGCAGCCGACCAAGTACTCAAACACTGTCATTTGGGATGGGAGGGATGCAAGCACGGGAGCATAATCAAGGTCATCCCTGAATGGGGCTCTGTAACGGATAAAGGGCATGGATCAACCAGACTCACGACATTGCCTGAGGGTCCAACTCTAATCGAGATATAAGAAGGCGATCGGCAAGGTCCCCGGAGAGGTTCATTATGGAGGCTGTTCCATACCTCGGTTGAGTCGTATAAAACTGAATGCAAACCCAACTCACAGTATCCCTCTGAAACAAGTTCAGCTTCGAGGCTCTTGAGCCACACGATATCATAGCTGCTGTGTTCCGCTACCGAACGCTACTGGTTGTGAGACGCCTGGCGCGACAGGCTGTGCTACTGCATGTACCTTGAGTGTAACCTTAAATATCTGTGTAAGTGTCTCGTCTTCCCATGTCTGTACATCAAGCTTCGTAACTAGGACTTGTTTCCTCTTGAGTGGCACGGATGGTATCGGTGTCTGTGGCTGCTGGGCTGCTGGGGGAGTTGGCAAAGCTGGTTTTGGCTGAGCAGCCTTGGGCGCTGGCACCGACGGAGGGGCGGCTGGGGGTGAAGAGGATGAAGCGTCAGGCGATGGCGCACTAGATCGCCCGACCTGCAGCTTTGCAAGACGCTTTGCGCGGATCTAAGGGGACACTCAGCGTCGGTGAAGGTTGTAAATGAGACCGTCCCTACGCGATCGGCGTCGTCCTGCGGGTCGGTCATGGCAGTCGCTCGGTCAGCGACTCAGCATGCAGACACACAGTGACTTGACTCGCCAGGACGCACGTGACCCAGAGCACCCTTCCTCCGCGACATGTTCAGCCTGCTCTCCACAGTCCGGTCGTTCTCGACGTCGGCCATTGCCAACTTTCCGAAGCTAAAGACACACAGCGGCGCAAAAAAGAGATGGCGTGCCATCGCTAGTGGAAAATTCAAACGAGTCGGTATTTCGTGTCGGTACAATTCGACCGACTAACCAGTCCTCGCCATGCCAGGCTCACGCCAATCATTCGCACAAGAATGTATCAAAGAGACCCGCGCGGAAAAACAATCTCGCCCAAATGACGTACTCTAGTCAGACGCAGACAGTCACCCTGAAAAGGCTGCTTCCGTATGCCTGAGTAAACTACCACTGATACATAAGTCAGTCGTTCCACTATTTCTCGTCATTCAAAGTTCTTGATCTCCCCATCAGAGTCTCCATGATATCTCGCATGTAACCTACAGCTAGAAGCAATCCCTCCATAGGCACTCTAAGGGCCTACGTCCATGGAGTAATTGCCCTCTTCTATCCCAACCTCATCCAACGCATTGCTCTCTGCGTGTTCTAGTGCCTCAACGGGTTTCTTCGCGCCACCCCCGCCAAAGAAATCACGAATACTCCGTTGTTTGGGGTCATGCTCGACGATCCCCTTCTGACGCTTCTTGAGGAATCGTTAGGAAAAGTGAGCAATATTATGACAATGGTGGCTCACAACGTTTGTGATGTGCTCGTGTCGGTTCACATCGGGGACCGTGACGATCAACGGAGGCAGGTTTTCGAGTTCATCGGTTATTGGTGATACCTCCGCTCCAGGCTGTATACACTTGGTCAAATCCACCAGTCAAGGGGGACGAAGCATTACCTTGACTTGCACAGTGACTCTAGTCCAAGCGGTATTCAGTAAGCCTCTGTAATCCTTAGTCGGCGCACCGCCATCGTTCCGCTTCAGCAGAGCCTGTATGAGTTCACTAATGCAGAGACCATGGCTAACCACCGCGACGTGTACGTCGCCGACACCCGACGAAATCGCACGAGAGAGGTAGGGCTTCAACACAAGGTCGTTGACGGAGCGTTCCGCCCGTGCCGCGAGGTCATTCAAACTCTCCCCGTTCGGAAATCTCTCGTGCCGGTTGAACAAGATCGGGTATCGACCATCCATGAAATGATCATCGAGCGATTTATCGGGAACCCGATGCATTAGCCACGGTTTACCCTCGGCGTCACCAAAGCACTGTTCTCGGAGGCCACGATCTACCTTGAAGGATGGCTTTGGGTCGGGTTGGCCGTCGAGGAGAGCCACGGCTGTTGCATGGGCACGCTTGAGGTCTGAGGTAACGATCGCATCGAGACGGATGCCAGCATAGGATTCACCAAGTGCTTTGGCTTGCTGTGGATGTTACGATAAAGAAAGAACAAGAAGAAGGAATATTTTGTACTCACTCGCACCCCTGAGAGATGGATTGGTCAACTGCGAGTATTCCGTGGGTGCTACTCACCGAGTTCGCTCAGTTCTGCATCCTTGTGACCTGCCCAGCACGATTTCTGTGCACGAGGCTGAGCGTCGAGTGTGCCAAATGTAATGCCACTCACGAGGTTGTCGAGAGACTCTCCATGCCTGATCTGATGTCGATGGCAGGGTGTCAGCGAACAAATGGCGAGTTGGATATCCTAATACGCTTACAAACGAGACGATGAGCATCGTATGTAGGGATGACCGAATGTGGTCGACTGTCCTGGAGAGTTCTCTGACACAGCACGTACGGTGACGCGACGCTTGCGCGTCCTCGAGTTTATAATCCTCGTCTCCTTACCTTCACCATCTCCGCAATGGCATCCGACAACAACGCTGAACAGGACACTCAGCTCTTGTCCGTCGGGCAGCAATGCTCCGAGTCCTCATGTCTGCTCGTCGACTTCCTTCCGTTCAAGTGCCAGCACTGTTCAAAGAATTTCTGTGGAGAGCACTTTCTCGTCGCAGCACACCACTGTCCACAATACGACGAAAGCAAATATAACCGCATTGCTCCTAGTTGTGAGTCGCTTGATCGACCGTCAGCTCGCTTGCTCACGTACATCCCAGGCCCGCTATGCAATACCCCAGTTGCTGTACCCCCCGGAGAGGATCCCAACGTCCGCATGGAACGTCATATCAGTACCGAGTGTAGTGTCACGACGGGAAGGTCTGGCAGGACCAGGTCTCAGCCTGTATGTGCTAGAGGCAAATGTGGAAAGGTTCTCTATGCTCCGATTGCTTGTAACGTGCGGCCCGCTCTGCTTTTCATCCGAGTACATCCTGACGTGGGTTGTAGGCCTGCAGAAAGCAGTATTGTCCTCAGCATCGCTTCCCAAAGGACCATAGCTGCTCGAGCCTTGCGTCGACCATACCTTCCTCTTCCAGGCCGCGCAACACGGCTTCGTCAACAGGCTTCAAGTTCCCCGCTAAGATTTCCACTACGCGGACGGCGAACACATCGAGTTCTCTCGGCCGTCCTCTGCCTTCGTTGTCCAGGACTTTGACCTCTTCGAATATTACCAGCCCCTTCTCAAAGACAGATCGGTGAGGCGTGTCTCGGCCTTCTCGCTCAGTAAACACTCATAACCAATTAGCGTTCTTTCTTCTCCTGCTTCCTCGCCTAAATCTACCTCGCCATCATCACCGCCGTCGCTGGTATCTCCAACTGTGGAACGTCGAATGTCTTCCAACTCGCAAATTGCGAAAATTCTGGATCCTATGTCATTCGTTCCTCCGTCTATTTTTGCCACTGCATAATCATAATGTACTTTGCTATATCTACGGATCGCTAGCCGTGCCAAGGAGGAAAGAGAGAGCAGGAGGAAGGCCATGTTGGAACGAGCGAAGAAGGGGGTACGTTCGAATTTCAAGGAACATCATCGCAAGAGTGCTGACGCAACTGCAGCTTTTGACAGAGCAGGAGAAGCTGTTGCTGGCAGAGGAAGAGGCGCAGCGTGCCAAGGAGACGTCGTCCAAGTCGTCCAAGGACTGCACCGTCATGTAACTTAATTATACTTTTACTTTGTCGGCTTTCTTAATAGTACCGCCGTCTCACGTGATCACTGGCAACGCGCCAAATTACGGCTTCATCGTTAGCAAGTGCTTGCATGATGTCGGATTCAGAAAATGAAGCGACCGTGCTCGGAAAACGAGAACGGGACGGGCAGAACGGCACACCTGCTGCCGATGCATCTACGTATGACGACCAAAGTGACGAGGACATTGGGCCAATGCCCATGCCGTCAGACGCGAATGAAATTGTGAAGAAGAAACGAAAAGGTGAGTATATCATATCTACTCTCTTGCGCTCCATACATCTCTGAGCCCATCTTCCCATGAATTAGTCCTTCCGCATGAAAAGCTATACCTCGAGCATCTTCCAAATGCAGACCAATATTACCGGTCTTTCATGCACCGGGACGCGCTGAATTTCTGCGTCATGACGAAGTGCGTCTTGGGAACACGCAACTCACAAAGCATGCTCACTCTTCGTGAAGGACTGGTTTCCTCATTACCACATCCATCGACGGTCACTTGAAGTTGTGGAAGAAGCAAGAAACAGGGATCGAGTTCGTGAAACACTTCCGGGCGCATGCATCACCGATTGTAGGTGTCTCGGTGAGCGCGGATGGTCAGTTGTTTGCCAGCATCTCAGAGGATGGGTCG
This sequence comes from Neoboletus magnificus, assembly GCA_003316145.1. Classification (NCBI taxonomy): domain Eukaryota; kingdom Fungi; phylum Basidiomycota; class Agaricomycetes; order Boletales; family Boletaceae; genus Neoboletus; species Neoboletus magnificus. The sequence continues at coordinate 41,497 of QFEI01001124.1, read as the reverse complement.
GCAAAAGTATTCGATGTCATGAATTTTGGTACGCATGATTCGCTCGGATCAAGGTATTTGTGCTGACTAACTGGAAAAGACATGATAAACATGCTCAAGCTTGGCTTCGTGCCGCATGCATGTTGCTGGGTGCACAAGCGTGGCCAAGCTCAAGGGCTACTGGCAGTGTGAGCCGTTGGGTGTTCTTACGTGTCCTCGTGTTGCTTACCTTGAGTGCAGCTCAGAGCAAAACACTGGTGTTATCAGGATATATGATGGCAGAGGCGATGATAAACCCCTTGTCTCGATCGAAAAATTGCACCGTTCACCTGTTCACCTAATGGCTGTGTGTTCCCTTCCGTTAAATTCGGGCTGAAGACACTCAAAACACTTTAGTACAGTGACCGATATGACACAGTTATCTCTGCGGATGAAAACGGATTTGTCGAGTTTTGGCAACCCATTGAACCCTTTGAGCTGCCAAAGAATGTCCCTGGCAT
>QFEI01001124.1:14946-40945 GCA_003316145.1 Neoboletus magnificus | reverse complement strand
AACTCATGTTCCCTAGGCGAAATCGATACCCACGTGTATCACCCTCTCCCCCGATTCCAGCTCATTTGTGACATTCTCTTTGCCTGACCGACAGGTCCGCATATTTTCATTTCTGTCCGGGAAGTTAACTCGGAAATACGATGAATCCCTTATCGCGATCCAAGAAATGCAGCAAGCAGGGACGGCTGTATACAAGGTCGAAGACATGGAGTTTGGTCGACGCCTTGCAGTGGAACGTGAACTTGAGATGCCCGGTCCAGACGGACGGATACCAGGGATGTGGAGCAATGTTATATGGGATGAGAGTGGTGCATTTATCGTCTACCCGACTTTGCTTGGAATTAAAGGTTTGTCTATCGAGTTCCAGCCCCCAGCGTCTAACACTTTTGTATAGTGGTTAACATGGTGACAAATCGTGTGGTCAGATTGTTGGGAAAGGACGAAGCTGTCCGGTGGATGAACCTCGCCCTGTATCAAGGAGCACCTGCTAAGAAAGGTCTTACGACGTTGGCCATGGCCGCATCCGCAAATCCCATCCTAGCCAATAAAGCCAGTCGTGATCCAATTCTCTTCTGCACAGGCTACAAACGCCAAAGATTCTATCTCTTCACACGCTCAGAACCAGAGTATGTCAAGAGTATATCATGACTGGTGATCGAAATTGATGTCTGCCCTCAGGGATAGCAAAGTGAACGATCGTGATGTCTTCAATGAAAAGCCCACTCGCGAAGAACAGTCCATCGCAACTGCCTCCGTAGTTAACAAAGGCGGTCCATCCCCACTCGCCAACTCTGCTGTCATCCACACGTCAATGGGAGATATCCATCTCCGGCTGTTCCCCAACCAAGCACCAAAAGCGGTCGAGAATTTTGTGGGTCACGCAAGGAGTGGGTATTTCGAGGGTATTATATTCCATCGTGTCATCGCAAAGTTTATGATCCAAACGGGAGACCCACTCGGGGATGGAACTGGAGGCACATCTATCTGGGACAGAGAGTTTGAGGACGAATTCTCGGACGAGCTCAAACACGATCGGTACGTTGGAGACCCATACATGAAAGGAGCCGTTTGCTAACACCACATCCAGCCCATATACTGTCAGCATGGCCAATGCGGGTCCGAGCACGAACGGCTCACAGTTCTTCATCACCACGACGGCAACCCCATGGCTGGACAAAAAGCACACAATATTTGGGCGAGTCTTTTCCGGGCTTGAGGTTGTTCACACGATTGAAAATGTCAAAGTGAACAAGTTAGACAAGCCATTCGAGGATATCAAAATTATCAACGTGGATGTAGACTAGCCGTTTTTGCTCCAAGTGTATTTCATAACGCTACTCTATCCAGAGTTTCTGTGTGATGCGTGACGAAAACACACACTCCTATACGTGCTAGACCAGCAGCGAACTTGACTCGAAGTTTTTCGATCACTGTAGCTGGCGACAATTCTGCGTAATTGCTGACGAGGACTTGTGGGCAGGAAAACTTCAAGAATACATGTTCTTTCGCAAGACTCGAGCCAGAATCCGAGGCTGTCATCACTTTGAAAGAGACCGTATAGATGTCCAATGCCTCTCCTCCCAGAAACGATGTCTGGGCCGAACATGCAGGAATATATGCAACAGGGTAGTCAATCATGACAGCCGCAAGCGGGATTAGGATGTCTTGAGTGAATGTATCGGACAAGGAGAGCAATAGCGCGTCAGGAAATTGTGCTATTGAGAACCTCACGTCGTGAAGAGCCTCCTGGAGCCTGTCGGGAGGTTCCCTCGACTGCGATACGATTAGGGACACACGGTTCTGCAAAGACAGTATCATATGGCAACCCTGCTTACCACCGATAAGCACCTATCCAGCTTGATGAACAGACACTCCCCGGCTCCATTGAGCAGGGCGGTGAGCTTCTGTTGCAGGAGGGGGATATGGACCAAGAACGATTGCATTGTGGGGGTATGATACCAAAACACGACGTCTTTGAATACTGAGCTCTACCGAATGTCTGGGCGTCATACGGCGCACTACACAATAAATACTAAAACAGTACCAGCGCACCTTTTGGCGGAGGACCTTCAAGAAGGTAGCAAAGGTTTGGATTGGATTCGGTGGGCAGACTGCATCCACCAAATGACCTGTGCTGTCAGCCCCATTGCCAAAGATATCATGAAGGGATTCGACTAGAAGACATCGGTGGTGCTCACCGGACACCATGAGCAACCAAGCAGACATCGACAGCGAATTGAAGGAGCTTGGTGTGAGCCAATCGGGGCAGCTTGTTTGTGTTTCTGATTTCCTCCGACACCAGAGCGATGGACGCTCCGAACGTCGTCGAGTCAGGGTTATTCATGTGCCCCGCGCCGACAACCTTGCTAAATCATGTGTGCGTGCGTAGGCTTCGTAGTGGTGCAGGACTGAGTAGTTGGATTACCGACGTGTAAATGTCTTGAGACATGATGCATACTATCATGAAAAAAGAGCGCACAGTGTCGCTACTCAAGTACTCATGCATTAGGTGCTTTGTACCTCAGTTTCTCCAACTCCGTCACATCCTCGTCCGCCTTTCTTATCCATCCATGAACTGCATAGACGACATATGTCAGAAACCCGGGGACACACCACCACACAGTTGTCTGCCATGCTCGGCCTGAATATGCAGAGAGCAGTGGGGCAGCAGCAGACCATGCAAACGTTTCTGGGAATCCGATTGCCTCAATCGCTCGGCCAGCGACGACAACGTTCCAAGGGTGTACGATTAGACTGAGGTTGAGATGGATGAGAATGGCAACGTAGGCAAGAATCCCGCTCATGTCCAGTGGGGCATTGGCTCGGCCAGCTTCAGGAGGCGGTGGGAAGATCGCAAAGAGTGGGGTTGTATGATCTGAGAGCATGTATATGACATATCTGCGGTGGAGAGTCACAGGCTCAGAAAGAAAGGACTGGTAGGAACGAAACGACAACGCACAGTGTACATGACAGTCCGAGCATTAGTTGTAAAGCGATTCGATTCTGCTTGTTCGACGAAACGTTCTGTTCCTTGAGCCGATCCACCACCTCTTCCTGTTCTGTGAGCTGGTAAGTACGGAATGGCGCTGTTCGTTCGCTGCAAAGGACTGTTACCTTGTTCGTCGAGCACTTCTCTGCCATTGACGTGGTCCTCTGACTGAAGGGTGAAAGGGTTTCGCTTGCGAATCGTCTGCATGGTGGGGACGGTCGCGGGTGGTCGGTGGAGGAGTTGGAGCTTCAAGCTGCGGTTGCGGGTTTAAATGAATCTTTTTGTAGGTGGATTCAGCGTGTCAGCGGTGTTTACCGCGGTATCGATCCCCGTCAGAGACAAGGCATGTTGGGGCGGAGCGCTGCTGAGCCGGTCCTGGCGCGAGGGTGTTGCGCTTGTTTGCGTGTTATCACCCATAATCTCGCAGCGTGTTTTCGACAGGGGTATATTATCCGAATACAGCTCTCAGTGAAATCGATCTTTGGAACTCAACGTCCACGATGGCTGCGGATGTTGTCCCCGGCCAATTCGACGACGCGTTAGAAGACATCGAGCAAGATAATCCAAGACAGAGTGGCCATTACATCGACGATGACCAGTTGCTCGAGTGGTCGGAGCCCAGCGAGGACCAGGACATCGACCAACTAAGCGGAGATGACTTTGAGGACGACAGAGTAGAAGACGAAGACTGGGAGATCGCCGAACGGGGTGAGTCTGCTTTTGATCGTCTGTTCGTCTTGATGTGCAAAGGGTCATATTATATTTCAGATTTCACAAAGCAATATAATCGTCTTCGTCAGCATGTCGCTGTTCGTAGCGGGAACGTACAAGGTGTCGCCTCTTCCATCAACCAGAACGCTGCAATAGCACCGCTCCCTGCGGTTAACCATCCTCGCAATCCGATCGTTCATGCAGTACATGCCAAAGACAAGACCGCTACCCAACTGGCGGCACTCTCAAAGTATTCCTCAAGGATTTCCAAGATAGACCAGCCATACGCGATGGGTGTCGGTGTCAACCGAAAGGGCCCCAGTTCGTACGCAAACGCGAAAGACAAATCAGATCGAGCTACTTCCGAACAGGTACTTGATCCCCGAACCAGAGTCATGTTGTTCAAGATGATCGGTCGCGGGCTGATTCAAGAAGTCAACGGATGCATTAGCACAGGAAAAGAGGTACGTCCAAAACTACTTCATTTTCAGCCGATTTACATTCAGTCAGGCAAACGTCTACCACGCACTCACGCCGGATTCTGCTCACCTGGCGCTTAAAATCTACAAGACGTCCATCCTTGTCTTCAAAGATCGCGATCGCTATGTCACGGGCGAATATCGATTCAGGAGAGGGTACAGTAGACACAACCCTCGCAAGATGGTACGGCTATGGGCAGAGAAGGAGATGCGTAATCTGAAGCGCCTAGTCACCGCTGGGATATATTGCCCGGAACCAGTAGAGGTTCGGGAGAACGTCCTCGTGATGAAGTTCCTGGGCGACCAGGAGGGATGGTATGTGCTCTTCGCAAACAAACTGCGCGTCACCTCAAAATATGACGTTCTTTCAGGGCCTCGCCGCGACTAAAAGATGCAAAGATATCAGCATCAGAATATCCTTCATTATATCTGGAATTAGTGCTCAGCATACGACGAATATATCATCGGTGCAGACTCGTGCACGCCGATCTATCCGAATACAATATCCTCTATCACGATGCTCATCTGTATATCATCGACGTTTCTCAAAGCGTTGAGCACGACCATCCGCATGCATTCGATTTCCTTCGGAATGACATCAAGAACGTCGAGGAGTTCTTTGGGCGCTTTGGAGTCAAGTGTCTCGGACTCAGACGGTGTTTCGAGTTCGTTACCAGGGACCAGTTAGAAGAAAGGAAGGCACAAGAAAACGACAGTGATGTTCTGCAACGGTGGATCACGGAGGCGTGTGAATCTACAGAGGACCTCCCCCGGGCTTTTGCAGAGGTTGACAGGACAGGGAATGCCAAGAGCGAAACAGCCCATGAAGACAACGTGTTTCTGCGGTCTTACATCCCACGGACACTGAATGAGGTCTACGACCCAGAACGCGACATCGATGTCCTCAAAGGGGGGGAGGGCAAGAAGCTGATATACGCTAATACTATTGACTTGGTTGATTCGTCTCCGGTGAGTGCCAACGAACATCACGTGCACCTCGACGGAGGCGAGTCGTCAGAGAGCGGTGTCTCTGAGAACACGAGTGATGAGGAGGACGGGGAAGAGAAACAGGGGCTGGAGCGGAGGGCACCCCGGGGCCACCGGCATGAAGGGCGGGAAGCCAAAAAGGTATGCTTCGCCAAGCTAATCGTAGGCGACTAAGCGCTTGTGTGTAGGAGCGCAAGAAGGCAGTCAAGGCAGAAGCACGGGAAAAGCGGAAAAACAAGATGCCCAAGGCGGAAAAAAAGCGGAGGATCAAAAACTCTCGTCCTTGACATGGAACGACAGCCGTGTGAAGCGGCCCAAATGCGTTGGGTATTTATGCAGTACAATACAGCCAAGCCATACGGTGCTACACTTTTGAATAGATCCGAATCTGCAAGCCCATAGTAACCCGTCTATGAATCCGTCACGCAACCATGACTCGCATCCGTCACCGTTTTAACATATTTGTATAAGGTGCCCTGGGTTACCTTGAGAGGTGGGGCTTTCCATGCCCTTCTACGCCGCTCCATCTCCGCGGGGGGGACGTCAAGTTCGATGGTATTCAACACTGCGTCGACTGAAATCGTGTCGCCATCTTCCACGAGAGCAATTGGGCCACCGTCCTGCGCCTCGGGCACGACATGGCCGATGCAGAAACCGTGCGATCTACACGCACGCCCGGGTCAGATTCGCTGATATATATATATATATATATATCCTGATACCTACCCCCCGCTGAAGCGGCCATCAGTCAGGCACGCAACATCGTGACCCAGACCCGCGCCCATGATTAAACTGGTGGGCTTGAGCATCTCCCGCATGCCCGGACCCCCTTTGGGTCCGAGGTAGCGGAGGACAACAACTGTCTTTTCGCCCCGCCGAATAGAGCCGGTTTCGACAGCAGTGGTAAACTCCTCTTCGGTGTCAAACGTCCGCGCCTTTCCCGTGAAGTTCAATCCCTCCTTTCCTGTGATTTTGGCGACTGCACCACCAGGAGCCAGATTGCCCCGCAAAATCCTAGCATTCGGCGATTCATAATCAAACCTGACACACAGCGCGATGATCTCACCGGATATGTCCGGTCGGTTTGAGGGGGTTCTCAAGCGGGCGAATGATGTCTTGGTTGGCTGAAAGTTCGCCGTACCTGTGAACCCAGCGCTCAAGGTTTTCTCCCAGAGTTTTTCCCGTGACAGTCATGGTGTTCCCGTCGATGTATTTGTTTTTTAACAGGAAATGAAGGACCTCTGGAAACCATTCAGTGTCTTTCCAGAAAAAGAAACATAAAACACGTACTAGGCACACCACCAATTTTGCTAAGATCCTCCATCACATACTTACCACTTGGCTTCAGATCGGCCAAGAACGGGGTGGCATCCGAAATTCGTGCAAAGTCATCAACAGTGAGGGTAATCCCGACGGAGTGCGCGATAGCAATCAAGTGTAACACCGCATTAGTAGAACCGCCGAGAATCATGACCAGAGTCTAGTTGTAACAAATTCTTCGAGGCTGTTTCATGACGACGCGCAGGCAAAAAAGACGCACCATTGCATTTTCGAAAGCAGCCTTTGTCATGATATCTCTCGGCAAAATATTTTTTTCGATAAGATTCCGCATAGCGACGCCAACAGATTTGCACTCATCCATCTTTTCTGCGGATTCGGCGGGGAAGGATGACGAGCCCGGTAACGTCATCCCGAGCGCCTCTGCAGCGCTGGCCATGGTGTTTGCTGTGTACATCTTCGGGGTGCTTAGTATCGCGATATAGAAAATCAAGGGCTGCTACCCACACCACCACAAGCGCCCGGCCCGGGACAAGCATGTCGCACGGTATTATAACGGTATGCTTCTGCCTCGGAGGTTTGTCCATCCTGCAAATACTTTCCGTATGATTGGAAGGCAGAGACAATATCAAGCTGGGGCTGCCCCTCACACGAACCCGCACGGATGGTACCCCCATAGACCATCAGACCAGGCCGGTTGAGCCTTCCAACTGTGTATGGTTAGGCACGAGCTGTCCCTGTCAATGAATTACCCACGAGCCATGAGCACGCCGGGCATGTTCTTGTCGCATCCCGGCACGACAACCATGCCATCGAGCCAGTGGCCACCTGCGGCGGTTTCAACCTGGTCCGCGATGAGGTCTCTTGATTGGAGGGAGTAGTTCATCGCAGCTGTTCCGTTGCTGATACCGTCACTGACACCCACGGTGCCAAACTGGTATCCGATCATCTCGGATTCGCATATCGATCCCTTGACGACCCGACCGAGTCTCAGCAAATGTTTGTTACATCTGTCGAACACGCGAGTCAGTTTGCGCTGCGCTCCATACATGGCAGGGCAATGCTCACGGATTGCCCTCATACCTGGAGCAGCGGTTAGGGACATACAAAGACAAGTAGCAATGTGAATGGGTTACCAGACACTACCAATGCCAACCATGGCCTTTTGAAAGTCGGCATCGTCGTGAATACCATCTGTCGCGTACAACATTGCCTGCACACTGATTCGGTTGCTGATGCTTGGAGATGTTGAGAGGAACTTACCTGACTGGCACCTTGGTCTTTGGGCTGTGTGACGATCCTGCTGTAGCGGTTCATGACTGGATTTCCTTCACATTTTGAACTTGAGGAAGAATATGTCCTTGCGAGCCTCGTGACGGGTCCACGGGTGTTTCTTGACGCGACTGACGACAGCATCATACGGAAAATATACAGCTGACCCGAGTTCAAAACTTTTGCCAGCCATCCAAATTGGCTGTGCTGAGTCAGCCAATTCCTTTCAAGTCAGTGCCCATGTGCACCGCCGAGCCTCGCAAATCATGCAGTTTTCTGTGCCTTGGAATTTATTTTTCGAGATCGAGAGACGCCAAGGTCGACTCTGTCAGGCACATATGTAGCGACATCTCGGACACGGCGGGATGCTGCCACGGACTTGGTTTGCAGCGGGAATGCCTATGGCACCGCAAGCCGTCGACGCAGAAAATGAATTACCGAGTTACGCTCATGAAGTCAAATCTACCGAGCCAAACGCCCTCGGCACCGGTGGATGGCTCTCTCACACATACTATCCAAGCGATCGTCCGAGTCCTCAGATTCCGTTTCGCTTGCGGTCGGCGTCACGGCTACAGGCAAGTGCAGCCGTTGCTCGGCTTGGTAGTGGTTTATACCACGCAGTGCTTTTCAGTACTGCTGTTGTCGAACATTGGGGCTATCTGGCTCATGGCCCACATGACCGTAGTTGAGCAGAAAAATAAGCTATTGCGCAATTACCGGAGAACAGGATCAACCTAGACATATGCGGAAGGCGAGTGACCGCGGCAAAGACACCGAGTCAGTCCCCTCGATCAATCCTGTCAATGTTTCACGTTTGTCATACCACACAACGATAAATTTCGAAATCTGAATACGAGGCAAGTTGCTCAGCAGGTCTGGCAATGCAATCTCATCGAAGGATCCGCAGGTTCGATGAGCACGGACACGCAGCCGCTGAATATGCGCGGGTCCGAACTCGACTTATCAGCGGCATATCGCATTCAATCAGGGGAGGAGGGGCAACAGAGCCGTCTGATCGTTTCCAATTTCAAAAGGCTGCCTCAAATTTTCTGAGCGACGAGCGAAAGCAGCCGCCGCGGCTGTCGACGCTCCCGGCTCCCGACGACAACAGAGGCATTCTTGCTCGCCCCAGAAAATCCTTCTTTGGAATCCCTTTCCAATGCGCGGATGTAAACAATCCCTCCATCCTTTTTTTTTTCGTTTCCGCGTCCATCCGCTCCTGTTAGTCCTCCTCAGCCTTTGCAAGACAGCCTCCTCTGCTCCCTCCTCCTCGACGGCGTATTCTCTATCCTGTGGAGACAACGTCGAAGCGAATGGCCTGTGGACCCCTCGAGATCCTCCATTCCGTTGTATGTCTGAACGCAAAACTGAGTCACGTACCCGATCTCCGCTCAGATACACGATATACGATTCTTATACGGTCCCCCCATGTGCAGACCACCACCAACCGATCACGCAACATCAGGTACGCGTGATCGGACAGAGAGCGACGTTGAACAAGACAACGGCGGGTCCTCGTGGCGAGCACATGGGTCAGTGGAGCCATTGCGTGCAGTGGAGAGAAGGCGAAGCACAGACGAAGGGAGCCATAGACCTTACGACATCCCTCTGCTAACTCGTGCATTCGAGTGGCCATCACCTGAACGGGATGAACCCCCTCCAAGATTCCCACCGCGATTCAGCCCCAGCGTCGAGCCGCCACCTACACCAACTATCGACCCTCCTAGCGGGCAGGTCCCGGCACCATCTCACCGTGGTAAGCGAACCGAGGGATTTATGAGAGACGAACCGACCTGACCATGACGCAGAGCACTCTGATTCCCGGCTTCTTTGGCCACCACACTGCCTAGACTCACAATACGGTCGACACCGCTCTGCACCGTTGTATGGCTCGGACGACTGGGACAGAAGAATGTCCTTTGGTCAGTTGCCACCGCCGGGGACACAACCGGAAGGATCATCGTCGAGGGTTGTACTGCCACCGGTAAGCCACCTGCTCGGAGAGCTGGGGATGCTGTCTCCGGGACAGTATGAGCCTAGTCCGGTGCTGCCTCAACTGAGGCTGCCGGAGGAGCCGGTTGTGGCACGCATGCCGAGAATGAACGAGGAGGAGGATGAGCGGACGACGGACGCGGGCGCGCACACACGGGGAAAGAGGGGGCGGGTGGAGATGGGAGGAGAAGGAGAGGAAAAGAGGCCGAACACTCGGAAGATCTACGTTGCGTGCGATTTCTGCAGAGGTGAGCGGTGCCGAGATGGCAGGCCGGGGGATGAATGACACGAGATCTGTGCAGGACGGAAGCTGCGATGCGACGGGGGACGACCGCGATGTTCGAACTGCGAGACGCGGTCGCTGGCATGCAAGTACCAGGAGCACCCGCGACGGCGAGGGCCGGGGAAGGCGCCGAAGGGGTCACGGGGGAAGAAGGCGGGGAGGAAGAGCGCGGGGGATCCGGATGTGGCCGGACCCTCGGGGGTTCCATAAAAGGGAATTTGGGCGGAGGGAGTCTAGAACGGGATAAAATAATAAAATAAAATAATAATATTGTATAGTTCCGCGGTAGTGATAATAAAATCGAGGATGGGTAAACAAGGTAGCACGGAGGGATCCGATTGGCTCGGTATCTGACGCTCGGCTCCGTTGAGGTCCCTCTTTTATCATCCCCGCGCCTGCCTCGCCTCGCGGGCAACCCTCGCTCTGTCTCCCCCGAACGGACTGGCACGGACGTCGTCCTCCCCATGTCGCTCGTCGTCGACAACAGCGACCCCGCCTTCCTCAACGACCCCAACGACCGCCATCTATCCCGCCCGCCCATCCGCCCCTTTACTCCCGTCATTCACACCAGCCACTACTCCCCAAACGGCATGCACCCCGGAACAGCTGGCAACGCCCTCGATCCCCTCCCCGGCAACGTCAGAGGCTACACCCTCATGGTCGCCGGTCAGCGCACCGGAAAGACCGCCTTTCTCCGTCTCCTCCTCGACACAAGCGACATCTCCCAAACCGCCAGCAAGGACCAGCTCGCCTCCGTCGCAAAATTCGTACAGGGCTGCAGCGGCCACACTTCCCACATTCGCTCCGCCTCCATCAATATCGACCTCGCCCTCGACCCAAACACTTCTCCTCCCGTTCTTGCTCTCACCCTCATCGACACTCCCTCCCTCGACTTTGCCGACGACCATGCCGCCGAGCGGACAATCCAGGAAATCATCCGTCACGTCGACTCCCGATTCGCAGACGGCATCGACGACGTCAGTCTTTCATCTTCTCCCCTTCCTCCCCTTCCCCTCACTCATCCCTCCAGGACTGGAAGGCACAGACAGGGGACCACAACATCCACCTGTGCGTTCCCTCCACATGGGCGCTTAAGCCCCATGTCTCCTAGTGCTGACCTCCATCCAGGTGTATATACTTTTTGGATCCCGACATGATCGTCCCCCCTTCCGTCCCCGGCCCTCCCGCCCCCCTCGTCTCCAGGGCCCGCACCAACAGCTTCTCCCATACTGACACCGAGCCCGTCATTCTTGAGCCACCTGTGACTACCAATCCCATCCTCTGTCGTCCAACCCTCCCCGCCGTGGAAATCAACACAATACGAAGGCTGTCTGCCCGCGTCAACGTGCTTCCCGTGATAGCACGCGCGGACACGTTGACAAACGACCGTCTAACAGCTGTCAAGATGGCCGTGCGCCGAGATCTCGCAGAAGCTGGCATTGGCTTCGGGATCTTCGATATGGACACGCACCCGCAGTATCAGCACCGTAAAGACGTGGCCGAGTCTGGCCTTCCTGTCAAGAGTGAAATGGTCAATGGCTATGGAGGCCACACGACCAGGTCTTCTCCCGGTCAGCCGTCTCCTCCAACATCGCCCGCGACCCCTTCTCTCTTGCGTCTTCCTTATGCACTCATCTCCCCCGAAATATACTCGCATAGCGATGGTGTCACCCGCCTGCCCCTCTCGCGTCATGAATTGGTCCAGCAGTACACCCCGTCACCCCACCAGCCATGTTCTCCCAAGCTCGCTCGTGGCAAGTTCATACGGAGCTACCGGTGGGGGTCCTTGGATGTGCTCGACCCCAACCAGTGCGACTTTCTCTCATTACGACATGCCATCTTCCACCACATGGAGGTCAGTGGTGCTGACGATCGCTTCCCTTGTCAAAGTTGACGCCGTGATGGATAGACCTTGCAGAAATACACCCGGGAGTATCTTTTCGACAAATTCAGGAATGAGTATCTTATTCAGCACCACTCTGGCAATCATCTCCACGCACAGCAAATACCGCAGAATATGGTTCCGCGCACCCAAATTGCCGCTTTGTCTCACACACACCGGCCCATCCTGAGTATCGAGACGTGTGGACACGGGGCCGTTCGGCATCCTTTGTCTATTCCCCGAGATGTTCCGCCAGGGACAGACGCGCGTGCCATGCCTATCTCGAGGACCATGTGCGGTGATGGTCCGGCCGTTCCTCCCAACCATGTCAAGACGACTGGCAGTAAGCCGCGTTTTCACCCTTATCCGACGACCTATTTAAGCACGTTCACCAGGGTCTTCGAAACAACGGACGAAGAAGATTACCGTTGCATGTAATTTTTGCCGCTGTGAGTCACAAGAACTCTTCTGGAAGATGATTGGGACTGAACCGATCGTATTACAGCTCGTAAACTCAAATGCGATGGTGGACGTCCTGCCTGTGGTCAGTGTGTCAAGCGATCCAACCCCTGTGACTATATGCCACAGACCGGCAAGCGGCGCAATCCTCACAGACGCAAGGAAGACGAGAGCGAGTCCGATGGCAGCGCAGAGGAGAGATCGGTGGATGAGAACGATCCGTCAGTCTCTCCCGATGTCCCCTCCCAACCGTTGTCGCGGAGGAGCTCCAACGTCGAGAAGCGTCCGGTTTTGGAGGGCTTCTCGCAAGCTGTGGCTGGACCGTCCGAGCCTCGGGAACCACTCCCGCTCATCACGCCGGCCGTCCGGCCGAAACACGTCCCTTCCGGACCTCCGGCTCCGGATGGACGTCCCCTGTTCAAGGATAACGAGCTGCCGCATATCGCCACACTCGCCCTTCCTGAAAGTTCCCCGGCAGCAACGATGACGGCGCCCCCGCTCCCACCGATCAGACCGGCGTCAGAGCAACAAGCCGCTCAAAGGAAGCGTGCGTCTACCGTGCCAGGAAGGACCCCTCGTCAAACCACGAGCGCAGGGCCTAAGGTGGTTGCTTGCAACTTTTGCCGAGGTGAGGTGTCCGACAAAGTCTGACGTGGTTGAGCTCATGGTGTCCATAGCGCGGAAAACCAAATGTGATGGCGCTCATCCAGCGTGTTCGAGCTGTGCACGGCGTTCGCTGCCGTGCAACTACAACCATGACAGTAGCAACAATGGCGCGAACAAAAAGGGCTCTCGACGCGCCTCTCTATCATCAAAAGTCCCACCAAATGTCGTGCCCCCTTCACTACATTCCCCTCCCACCCAGTCACCCCCGTCTTCTACCGTAGTTGGCGACGTACGTTATCAGAACGGCACCCCTTTGGAGGACACACCTGGGGAATCCATGGATGTTGACCTGAAAAGAAAAATCGACGACATCGAGTCTTCCCAGATCCAAAAGAGAATGAGAGTGGACGAATCCACCGGTCACCTTATACCCTGAAAGAACGCTTGTATCACGCATTTCCCGGAGGTTCTGGCTACCCCGCGAGTCTTATCACCCCCGTACATCCCATGTCATATCTTCCATCCAGGTATGGACTGTAGAAGCATTGATTCGTTCATGCTCGCTCCGTGGGAGCTTGCTCTCACATCACTCGGAAGTCGTCGAATCGTCGTTTTTGGGTTATCTCGCTTTTCACGGTCGGACCGTCTTGTACTGTACTTTTCTGTCTCCGGTTCTGAAGCGACTCGTCTTTCTTTTCACTGTCCTTTGTTTTCGACCACAGCTATCGACCATCTTCTGTATGTATGTTTGGAAAATGAAGTTTACAAGATAGCGGAAGGCGTTGAGTGAAACTTGCTAGTCGGTTGCCATGTCGGATAGAAGGGGGGTCCCTTAATTTTATGGGTGGCGAGCGTCTCTTTCTCTGTTTCTGTTTTGAAAGCGGCCTTCTCCTGCAAAGAATTCTGTACATCTCATCTCGTCCTATCCAGCAGCTCGCGAACGTTCTTTACTGGTTTCCTGTCCACTCGTTCTTGTTCATTTTGTATACCAACTCGCGGGGTACTACGGTCATGTTTTCGTTCCGGAAGCGGCCCAGAGCCAACAGCGCGAGCAGCGCTGCTCCGTTGAAAACATCCCCGTCGCTGCCAGAGCTCAGTCCCCAGGGTATTCCGTGGCCAGAGAACCTAGTGGACGTCTCAGTCTTGCGCGAAACGCCCCCAGTCCCGGAGCCTTACCCATACCAAGGTGCGGCCAAAAGCTTTCTCCACTCCCCCGACCACGCCCCCATTCCTTTCCATAAACCGTTTCGGTTTCACTCAGGTCAACCTCCCGAGATACCAAACGCGATGCCAAGCAAAATTTCATCTTTGTATACATCGCCTCACCCCCCTTCTGCGTTCGAGAATTGGAGGAGTCCATCCAGTGCTGGCACTACGACTCGTCGGACCCAGCGCAGGGGTCGTACCCCACCAGCTTTTAATCTCATGGTTCGTTCACTCACTCTTCAATGCCTTTTCTTGTTGAAACGCATGTCAGGTCGTCGGTGCCCGTGGCACCGGCAAGACATCCCTTTTGCGCCTCCTACTTGACACGGCTGACATCTCCCCCGCCGCCACTGGCGATCAACGCGCCGTTCTGAATCGTTTCCTTAAAGGCGGACTGAAGCCCACGCAGACTATCGACACTGCATGTATCGAAATATGCGAATCCCGGTATGACCGAGTACTCTTGACGGTCATTGATACCCCGGGCCTAGAGTTCACTCTGGGGAAAGAACTAAACGTCGAACGTCAAGTTACCAATATTATCAAATACATCGACGAACAATATGCTGCTACCATGAGTGAGGTCCGTAAACTTGAACTGTCGCCAATTACCCTCGAACTAAACTTTGTTCAGGAATCCAAAGTGGTCAGGCAAAGCAGAGGGGATCAACATGTGCATTTGTAAGAGATCGGTCACATACGCTTTTGGCACCCTTGTCTCACTATTTCCAGATGCATCTTCCTGATTGACCCTACTTTGACAAGGAGCCTTGCTCGCACACATTGCGCGCATGAGAGAACTGTTTCCGAAACCACAGTTTCTCTGTCTCCGGCAGTCAATCAGCCCGACGAGTATTCCGGTGATATTATGATGTCACGCGCCGAACTGCGCGTGATCGGTCGCCTCTCGGCTCGTGTCAACGTGCTTCCTGTTATCGCCAGGGCGGATTCTCTCACAGACGAAAGCCTGTGCGCAGTAAAGGAGGCTGTTCGTAATGGGTTACAACAGGCTGGTCTGGGCTTTGGCGTGTTTTCCGCTTCGGAGCCTAGAGAAGAGCGCCATTCACAGTCACCCTCTCAGGAGGAGGTTACGGACAGTTTGCACAATGGAGTCAATGGTTCATCCCATCACGCTGAGAATGGCGATTCTCACGACGATGCTGTTGGTGACATCGAAAAGGATAGAGTTTCGCGTGCCGTGATCAGACTGAAAGGCACTCGCGCGTCCCGCTCCCGCTCCCGGCCACGTCGGGACCTCTCGTCTATCGCGCTGGACGAAAGGGAGCCTCAGTACCCCGACGAGGCAGACGAAGAAACTGTCGCAAATATCCGCTTCTCAGCCCACGCCGTGACAAAGGTTAACCTCGGCACCTTGCTCCCGTTCGCACTCATCGCTCCAGAACTTCCGACTTTCCCACAATCTCGGAGGCCACGTCCGGGAATCGCTGATTCAAAGTATTCGTTCAATCACGAGGACGCGGAAGGAACCTCGAGTCCTGTCGAAGCGACCACCCCCCAAGACAGCCCCGTGGTAGCTCGCAAATCCGTCATATCTATTATTCCGCCAGAGAGTCTCAGAGGCGTGTTCACGAGAAAGTTCCGATGGGGGACTGTTGACGTACTGAACCCTGAACACTGCGACTTCGCTGCGCTTCGAACGGCTATCTTGTTAACGCACATGAAGGTCTGTCTACACTACATTACGTGGCGGCCGTGCCGTTCAAGGATACAATGCTCACGTGGTTGATCGAAATGGCAGGTTCTCAAGGCCCATACCCGAGAGGTTCTGTATGAGAAATACAGGACTGAGAAGCTTCTCGCAAAACGTGCCACCCGGTCCATAGGTCCTGAGGAAACGAAACGCCTTTTCGAAGGTGGGCTCCGTGCTCTCCTGATGGAAAATGCGTGTTGATGCACCCATCCAGATCTCGGATTGTAACATATATTTAGTGCCTGCTCCTGAATTGTTCGTGTTCTTGCTTATCGCCTCTTCTTTCGTGCATCTCTTGCGAATTTGCGCTTTTGATTCGATACCTCGCCTTCCTTCCGGTTCATTATATACAATCCTATATGTGACACCTGTGCCCGCTGGCCTAGTCAAGGATCCTTTGTTTTCTTGCTTTACTTATGCGCATTGGGTTGCATATCAATTGCGTACTTGTAGCACGTTCATTTGATATATCTTGCTTCTCGAATTCTTATCATAAGGGAGGAAGTCTACATTCACGGGAGCTGAATCAAAGGACAAACACGAGGACAACGTCTACCAAGGAGAGGTGCATCAGACGTGTCTCATGCACACTGGCCCGCAAGCCGATCAATCTCTTCTTCTGTCAATCCATCCAACCGATGCAAGAGGTAGTCGACCTTGGAATGCAGTTGATTGATGTGATCGTGAGATCGATATTATCGACGTACCTCGACGTCCTTGGTAAGGGGAATAATATAATCTTCATACAACTCCACGACCCCATCTACATCTATCTTGGCAGTGCCATTGACATGGGAATTCGCGATAGCATCGCCATCGGGATTGAATTCCTGTGCATATATGGTGGCCTTCTTGCGCAGACGCAAGAGGAGCTTGCGCTCTACCTCTGGTTTCGTTATCAGTGCTTCAAGGGCTTGCCTGTTTGGCTTGAGGATATGGGGGACGAATGCGGCAGGGTCAGCGGAGAATTTTGACTCCGACACGAACTTCCCTGAATAACCAACGTCAGCCACCATCTCGTGATTTGAATGCAAGGTTGGAGGGATACCGTAATGGACACGCTTGCTGATGGCTTGAAGAACCTCGACGTCGATGGTGGCGGCACTGCCATAGTTGCCATCATCCTCGGGTGCTTCATCGCCGACGACGCCATTTGAGTGCTTGGATGCAGAGAGGGCCAAGGCAGCTCGTTTCGTTATGCGCGGAATGATAGTGCGCGTGTAAAAGGAAAGTATGGAGGGGTTTGCGTTGATATCGTTTGGATGAAGGATATTTGGAAAGTTAAGCGGTTTCAGAACGGGCGGAGGAAGACCGCTCGTAAATGGATATTCGTCCGGACTGTGTCAGTCGTGGTGAGCCGGGAAAGAGGCAATATATCAACGACACCATACCTGGTGTATCTACGCGCTTTGGCTGCGGGTGGTTGAGGGTGAGTATGAAGGCAGGGCTAAGTTTAGAGTGAGACGGACCATGGAAAGTTTCGGTCTCTTTCAAGAACCATTCTAGCCAGCTGCCTTCGAAACCCAATTCATTGAGTTCAGGGAAGGCGCCGGGGATGTACATCCGCGGGTTGTGGGCAAACTGGGCACGCTCTATCAAATCAAAGATGATCGTATCCTCGAGCCGGACCAGGACTGATCGGATGCGGTCTAGAGACAGGGGGTCTTGCTCGAGCATAAAATTCTGGGATAGCATGTTGGGCGTGTACGGACGAGCACGTCGTGGTCGGGAGAAGGGAGCCGAACAACGGTGGGGCTGTTGCGGGGGGTTTATAAGGCGGTGACGGGACTAGTGTGCAGGGAGGTTCGGGGTTATGGTGCGCGATCGGGCGGGAAACTAAAATTGAAGTTGTGGTCAGAATTGAGTTAGATTGGGCGTCCCATCCCAAGCGACGAAGCAGGAATGGCATGCGAGAGCCAGCCAGTGGATTACCTGCCATCGTCGCCGAGAGAACCATACGCGAACATTAACCTTGAAGCCTGAACCTCCTTGCGGATACACAGCAAGGCATAGCTACCTGACCCGAACACAATGTGGCAGTCCAGGTCATTAGGTCACTATGGTGGCAGGCAGTAGTATTATATAATTTAAATTTTTTTTGGCGGACCCCAATAAGGTTCACATGCTAAAGTTGCGGTGCGCTTTGCAACATCGATGTGGATCGGAATTCTCGGTGAGGCCTCATGAGGCTCAGTCACTGACAGTCAGACTGTGTCTAGCCCGCCATCCCTGTGCAGGTCTAACCCCTGCCCGTCGAGTCGAATCGTCGCTAACATTTTCGAGTGGAGAATTAAGATTCTGACTGGGCAATAAGATTCAGGTGGACACATGACGAGCTTGCGCCATCGTTGCGGGGATAAGACAAGGCTATCGGTCGATTTCTCCTCCATCGCTACGATCGATCGATGGAATTTGTGGGAGTCGGTGAAGCGCGAGTTATCTGCTATCTTTGTGAACCCAAGTCAAGCGTGGAAATCGATACCCTGCAGGTTGGCGACTACTACAACGTGGCAGCGTCAGAGATGGCCAAAGCACACACGTTGGAGGGGAATGAACGGATTGCAGATAATGATTGTGGAAAACGCTACCCGAGGCTGGGCGTGGTTTGTTGGCATGGTAGATAGACTTTCCCGGTTTGTTCCTGGAAGATATGCGGTATGAAACAACAAACGTGAAACAGATTGTGACTCATAAAAGGACGATTCGTGGCAGATAAGCTAGTCGAATCCGCAGGTCGAGTACGCCCCCTTCTTGATTAAACCGCGGCATAGACTGCCTGTAAATCCAGAGCATCTCCCAATGATATCCCAGGACCAACGTGCCGGTGAAAGCAACTTATAATATCATTTTGCAAGACGTTTAACCTTCTGTTCTATGTTTACGACCAGATGATTGGCGGCCCGGCCTCATTGGGAACGTGACCCCTGAAATAGGATAACGTTCGACGAGCCGTCTATGGAGAAACAAATCAAATATCATGGGTGCTAGTGCGGAGCCTTGTGGAGGTGGTGGACACCGGATACATGTGTGTTATCAAGTCAGTAGGAAACATGATAGGCCAGCCCGTCGTACGTCCGCGTCATCCCACGCTGGTTTGCCCTCCAACTCTCTGAACATTCGTAATGTAGAGTTAGTAGTCGCAGTATTCGTGGGCTCTACCGTACTATCACCGAACTCGAGCTCCTTCGTGGCCACCTGTCCTCAGGGGTTATCGATATTATCATCTGCCTGAGCTGAGAAACGGTTCGACTTCAGGCAATTTGGATTCCGAGGGATGACCCAAACAGTATAAGAGCCGCCGATCTGCAATAGTAGCGATACCGAGACCTCGCTCAAAACAACCACAATGGCCCCTCCTGCAGCAACTCTCTCCAACACTGTCGACCTCTACCCCACAAACCTCACTAAGAAGAATGACTCTATCGTGCAGACGACCCAGTATGATGTCTGCGAGGACTATGAAGGAAACTATCGCTTCGCTCCGATTGAGGAGGCGCAGGTTTCGAGAGCCATGATCAAACGGTTAGGAGTTCCTCACCATCGTCGTATGAAGAGTAGGCATCTTATCCGTCTGCACTTAGTTACTTCAATATGATGTACGAACGAGCTGTTTCGGATGTGGTTATCGTTGGTGCTGGAAGTGCTGGCTTGTCCTGTGCTTACCACCTTGCAACGAGCCGTCCGGACACCAAAGTCACCATACTGGAAGCCAACGTTGCTCCGGGTGGTGGTGCTTGGCTTGGCGGCCAATTGATGACGCCAATGGCGAGCATCTAATTATGCGGGCAACCGTAGTGTTTAATTCCTTACATTCCCATAGGTCGTCCGTAAGCCAGCAGATCGCTTCCTACGGGAACTTGGAGTCCCGTACGAAGACGAAGGTGCTTTTGTGGTTGTCAAACACGCAGCTCTCTTCACGTCTACAGTCTTGTCCAAGGTCTTGGCCCTTCCTAATGTCGTGATGATGAACGCAACTGCAGTAGAAGATCTCATCATCCGCGCAGACTTCCAGGGTCGCCAGCGCGTCTCGGGAGTTGTAACCAACTGGACGCTTGTCTCACTTAACCATGACACGCAGTCTTGCATGGACCCCAACACGATCACCGCACCAGTAGTGATCTCTGCAACCGGTCACGATGGTCCTATGGGCGCATTTTCAGCCAAGCGATTGGTCAGCGCAGGCTTGTTGAAGGAACTCGGTAACATGAGGGGCCTGGACATGAATCGCGCCGAGCCAGCTATTGTCAATGGCACACGTGAGGTTACTCCTGGACTTATCATGACAGGTGGGTGGGTATCATAAAGCCTGGATCGTACGGTGACACCTGGATCCACAGGTATGGAATTGTCGGAGCATGATGGTTCGAACCGCATGGGGCCCACCTTTGGGGCAATGATGGCGAGTGGTATCAAGGCCGCAAAAGAAGCGATGAGGATCCTCGACTTTGCACAGATTGTTGATGGCAAAGTCGTTTCGATTCAGTGAAGAATATCTTGTCTCGTCACCTTTGTATCTTTGTCGTCGCTGAGCTGTTGTACGAGTAGCAGTCGGTGTTATGTAATTGACCTCAGGCTGTTGTGCGGGATGGGATCCGATCGTTTGTTTTCTACCCTTTTCATGTTGCCTTCCACAGAGAGTCCAAGAGAGCATGCACGCGCGCTGGTTCATGTCAAAGATGCCATCGAGACAGAGATCAATATCCAACTCTCCATACTCAGAGAAAACAATTGCGACATGACAACCCCTCTCGTCGATTCCGAAGGCTTCCCGCGTGCCGACTTGGACATTTACGCGATTCGCTCCGCTCGGGCTCGCATGGTCGAGTTGAGGAACGATCTCAAGCGTACCATGGACGAGATCGAGAAAGCATTGCAAAAGGTCTATGATCCCTCCCTCGCACTTCCTTCCCCTTCTCCCCCAGCAGCCGCCGATGCGCCATCGACGCCAAGCACACATACAGAAGAAAGCCTGTCCCCTTTTGCAAAAGTAGACGGGGTCGCACCCGGCAGTCCCGCTGCACATGCGGTACGTCCCATTCCCACCGTTCTTTGCTCGCAAGTTGCGATACTTGGCACGTAAAATAGGGGCTTCGCCGTGAAGACCTCATTATCAAGTTCGGTCATCTGACGACCGCCTCGTTCTCAGCTTCCTCTTTGGAACCTTTGGCTGAGCTCGTTAGCCGCAGTGAAGACGTACGCTCATCTATGACTGTCTACTTAATGATGTTGAGTCAGTGCATTGTAGCGCGAATTGCGTATACAAGTACTTCGCGATGGACAGGAACTGAGATTGCAATTTACCCCTCGAAAAGGCTGGGGAGGCCGAGGGTTACTTGGGTGCGGTTATCTTCGATCACCATTGATTTGCGTATTGAGGTTTGTCACAAGCTGCCACATAGTTCCTTATAGTGCATCGTAAGTTATTGCCCATGTTGGGGATGTTAGCCAACCACACCACAGTGTAACAGTGGAATGGTAGTGAGTATGTAGTCCTCACAAGATGTCTCGAGACCATATAGCCAGAGAATGAAATGCACAATATCGCATTTGGGGACGCTCCAGCCAAGATATGCATGTCTCATGAAAAAGTAAATTTGTAAAGTTCTTGAGATAACTTCATGACGCTAGGATGCCAGACAAGCGTGTCTTTTATTAGCTAGACTACTTCTAATGCACACTGCTCAAGGTTGCCACCATGCATCCCCCAACACATCCGCGTTTACCTCTAGAGGGATCAAGTTGTGGTGTATGAGATGTCCTACGCCCGAGTACTGAACCAAGGTTCCTACCAGAGGTCTCTCCCCTCCACTCGGTATATCGGTGTACTCGACAATAGACACACCGGTGTTCAGGCAATATCCGATTTCAACTCCCTCGCGACAAGTCACCGCGCCGTTTGCTTGTAGTGCAGTAAGGAGAGTCAGGATCCAACCTCCATGAGAGACCACGAGGATATTATGGGGTTGTTCCATGGAGACACATTCTTTGACCGTCGATGCCATGTAATTTTCGATCGAGCTCGTATACCAAGCCAGACACCTTGCAGCAAATTCGGGCATTGTTTCCGCAGAGGGTGTCGGTTTGTCAGATCCCGGTGTTTCGCCCTGCGATTCACCTAGATAATAATACTGCGGCGACACCGCAATCGATGCGTCATGGTGAACTCGAGATGGCTTTTGGTTGGCATGCAGTTTGCTTACTCGTTCCCGAACCGACTCGTCCTTCTCTAGAACAACACTGGGCTGGTGTTGAAGAATACACTCTGCGGTCTGGGCCGGGAATGATCTGACCAGTTGTTCGATATGGATCGAAAAGGGTTATGCTCTTACCTTGAGTGCCCTTTGGAGATCACTGCTCCACGCTCTTACAAACGGTACGTCCTTGAGAGCTTCGCTAACCAGCACGGATTGCTTTAGCCCGGTTTCGTTGAGTGGGACATTCGATTGACCCTGTAACTTGCGCGTTCTGTTCCAATCTGTTTCGCCATGTCGCACGACGTAAACGCGGAATTTGACTGACATCGAAGCAGATCAAGCGGAGACGCTCAAGGGCAGCGGGATCTGGGAAAATTGGATAACTTTTCGTGCCGTGTCAAGTGCGGACCCAGAGCCATGATCTGAGGAGTTGCAACTCCCACGAATGAGTTGCTGGATGGATGAAACCGGAGGAGCAGGGGATTTTGGGTAACCCGGGTCAGTTTTCTGATTTGCAGCTATAAAACAATATACCATGTTCAACATTTGAAGGCCATCACAAGACTCCAGGATTTTCTTATAGTGCCTTATAATGCCTTGTCATAGAGACCTAGCGTTTTTCGTGTTACCCGACCATCGTTCTTTGGTTATTGTACTTAAGAAGGTCTTATAAGCACTTATAATAGTCACGGCGCATTTTGCAGAACTTAAGTTCGGTGAAAATGTCGTCCGAAACGTGAAGACTGCGCTTAGAATATAAGTTGGCATTTGGGTAACGGAAGGACTTGGAACTTTCCCGATCGAAAATATGCAGGCCGATTCTTGGAATATGAGCGATTGTATTGCCTCCAAATTTTGTAGTAGGAATAGTGTGTGCCTAAACTTCAAATAGATTATCGAAGTTCGGATTTCGCCCAAACTTAAAATGAGGTACAAAGTATTGTCGGAACAACTAAACTTCAAATTAATCATAGCTAAACAGTATTAAACTTCAAGTTTAGGTCAGAAAATGAGACAAACTTGAAATTTTGGCTTATTGGTATACTTGATGATCCCATTTGAAGTTAAGTTTCACATTTAAAACCAATTTAAACATCCATGATCTATTTGAAGTTTAGACATGCATTATTCCTGATATGGTAGTAGAGGGTTTTGGAAGTAAGTTAATGGTTCCTTCTTGCAGGGTTTTGTTCATTTTTACATTTATGTTTATTTTTATTTACATCATTTGGTATGTTCCCCTCAGTGGGTTGGTTCTCTGCACTCTTGTGCTATCTTGTTTCACGTCAGGGTCTGTTGGTAAAACTAATACATATGTGTGTGTGGTCTCCTGGTGTGTTCACTTGCTCACTTGCCCTTCCTTCTATCAAGCTTGGTGATGTTTGGTGGGTATGCAAGGTACTTGGTGAGAGTATGACCCAAAGTCACAATGAGTGAGCTTGACAGCAACTGATGATCCCAAGACAGCAGGACTAAGCACAGAGGTAATTGACAGACTAGCAACAGGGGAGTGAGTGTGATGTTACTTACTAAGTGAAACACCCAAGAATTCCTAATGGAACACCTTGGGCAATCACCAGTAAACTAGTAAGTGAGCAAAGATGAATGAGCACACAAGTACTCCTGAGTGGAACTTGAGGGGAAAGACCAAGAGAACTAGACTGGGGGTTCCAGTGCTAGGCTCCTGGGGTTTATATATCTTTCTACTATTTGTACATGTTGTTGAAACATTAGGTTTCTGCTACTCATATTGATCATGTTAGACTGACAATTATGATAGTGACCTTAGATATGACTTGGTACTCAAGTCATATCCTTATCTTCTATTTGAGTCTAGAAGCACGTTCTAGACTCCTTATCTTTTATCTATGATGTCACTATGATGTCATATTCTGTTCTTATCTCAGATGAGTTGTACTGACTCATACTGACTCCTTATGAAACACCCAAAGATCTCAAATGAGACTCTAGGCAATCACCAGGGATACTAGGTGGAAGAGGAATGAAGTGAACACTTAAGAGTGCTCCTGAGTGGATCTCAAGGGGAAAGATCAAGAGAACTAGACTGGAGGTTATCCATCTAGCCCTTGGAGTTTATATACTATTCTACTGTATGTACATGTTTGTACCTAATCTATAGATACATGATCATATATAGTCATACCCTATACCCTAGTGGTCAGGGGTTGCCTTTGTGAGAGCCATCAAGGCAGAGATTAAGTATAGCCTTCGAGGCTGTGAGGAATGGAAGAGAAGAAATGGAGATTAATAAGGGCTGTAAGGTATAGCCTTGCACAGGACGGAAATGAAAGAGAAGTTGTGCACAGCACAGAGATTAACGTGGGAACAATATAACTATAAAAGGATTAATTAAGGCACCAAGATGGTGATGAGTCTCTAAGGGCGTAACCTTAGTGTTTAAAGTCAGAGGACGTAAGTCTTGACTGTGTGAAGGTGAAACTAATAGATAAGATGAAAGATTAGATTAGATGATCAGTCATGTGATCAGATTAGATAAGATAAGAAGAAAAAGGAAATGACTAAGTCTTGCAAAGACCTTGTGACGGTAGGACTATAACACCTTATCTATGATGTCACCTTCCTTGTGACTCACAGTCCTATTTATATCTTCTGTTCAGTAAGCTATTTGATATGCTTACTGATGCTCCTTTATGTTATTGGACGATAGGTCCATGCTTAGTCAGCTATTTTATATGCTGACTGATTTTTCTTCTATTATTAGCATTCTGCTCAATCATCATTTCAAATGCTGACTGATAGCTTACAGAGACGCTCTATTAATAGCTTCTCTTATCTTACATACTCCATTTAGGTTTCAAGCTCCTCTTGAACCTTAATTACTTTATGTATATAAGGACCAGCACTTCTGGCCTTTACTATAATGAATCCCACTTCTATTCATCACTATCATCAGTCTCTAGTAGCTGGATCTAACCACTACCAAGACTCTTATCATCTGATTGCCACACATCTATCTCTGCTCCACAAGTAAGTCCCTACCTTCTGACCTTACTTGTGTGTATATTCCTTTGCACATTTCCTGTTGCCCCTGTGATGCATAGCCTGTTCAGAAGGCTTTGCCTAGTGCACTATTTACCATTGCATCAGGTTATGAGCCCTGCTTGATATCCTATATCATAATGGGTGCAGAGATACAATGGCTCTTGACTTCATCACTTTTACAATGATGTTTACGCTGCTCTGGTGTACCGTTATTCATGATCCCAGGATTGGACTATCCAATGGGGTTTTAGTTCTGGTTGTCACCTATTTGGTGAACACCCTCCACCTTGTACCTCTTGCTGATTATATTGGCTTGACATGGCGGGTAGTTCAGAACTTGAATCGTGCCTCATCCACACTGCTGGGATTGTTTCCTCCTGGTATCCCCAGGAGGCCTGCCATTCTTGATGGGACTTCACGCTTGCCCCCATTTGGACTCTGCCATGCAGCCCAGGTATTTACTACTAGGTATCCTCAACAGGATACACCTGCTGTATCAGTTCCTGAGGTGTCACCTCCCTTCATTGAATGGCCACTGACATCATTTCTCTCACCTTCCTCCTCCATCTATACTCCACTTCTGCCCACTCCCTGTCCTTTATTAAGGACATCTTTCAGCCAGTCCAAGACTGGTCACACTCTAGTTGATGACTGCTCTGACACTGAGAAACCACTAATAGTTCCTCCACCTGCTTTGCCACTTCCAGTCCAACCATTTGCAGCTGTACTAGCTGCCCCTGCTCCTCCTCATCCCATCATCCTGACTCCTTCTTGGACTTCTTTTTCTACCCTCAACCCTATCAACGTCTTGTTGTGCTGTCATGCCCAACGTGAGGAACTTGACTCTGCCCTCATGAATGCCCTCCATCTTTCCTTACTCCCAGATGCAGAATATACCCAATTTAGAGACCCAGGTGTGGGGTTCT
>QFEI01001124.1:0-14200 GCA_003316145.1 Neoboletus magnificus | reverse complement strand
CATCTCAGAATCTCTGTTACAATTTATCCCGTCTTTCTCATTTCTCTTTATCACTACAGACTTATCTTTCTTTTCGCTCAATTACTCACCCTATTCCCATCATCATCCGTTCCTCCCGCACTTCTCACTTGCTTCGTAATCGAGCTTACACCCTCCATACTGTCTAACATTCGTTTCCGTTTCATTAACCTTCTTGCACCCACACCTACCCTAAAGTACCTCGAGTAGTACTTAAACTCGACGTCGATACCATGTACCATAAGCTAGATCTTACTTTCCTTCCTGTATACAAAACCCCTTCCCTCGCCTCGAAACCTTGAAAGGCCTGAGTGCTGTTCAACAGCCTCTCCCTACTCTTGATCCTTGACTCGTCGCCTTGGGGCTTTTTTCCCTTGCGACCCTTCATCTCCATCATCTAAGGAACCCTCTTGACGACTGTCCTTGTCCATCGTACCAAGAGGAATCCCCCTTGTCGACGTTCGACTCTGGAACCCTTGACCCTACTCGTTAAGCCTATCTCCCACCTATTGAAAGTCTACGTTCGCTGCCTAACCACGGCCCGAGCGTAACAATCTCCTTGGCAACTGTCCTTGTCTGTTGTACAAGAAGAAATCACCTCTGACAACACCTGACCTGGAATCCTTGATCCTATGTGTTAAGCCCTTCTATCTACTAAAGGTTTACATTCACCTCCTAACCATGGACCGAGCATAACACTTTCTCTTTATTCCTGAATCTTCTTTTTCATCTCTGTTTTCCTTCTAATAGAACCTTCTTTGATGACACCATTCAACTGACTTATCATTCTATTACTTTCTATTACTTTCTCTTGATTACTCATCTACTAATCTGGCTCGTATATAAACTCTAGATACTCAATAATGTATTTCAGCTTGATCTCCTTGGATTTCCCCTGGAATTTCTTTGGAATCTTATACCTTTCATCATCTCTTAGCCTTTGATTTTCTAAGTTCTCATCCTACTTCCAAGTGGGTGCTCATCCTTGAAACCCTTGAACATACAACCATTCAAGTTGTCCATGAAACACCCAAAGAGTCAACTGAGGAGCAACTTCAGGCAAACTGTGGCCTCTAAACTGGTAAACTAGTGATTCAGAATGAACAGTAGTGAATCTACTAGTTTATGCTCTTGTAGAGAGGAGTGAGTGGAACTCTAAGGAGAAACTCCAAAGAGAACTAGACTGGCATTACCAAGCTAGCATTTCTGGCTTATATACAATCTTTATGTATGTATATGTTTGTATCAGACCTATGATACTACTCTATATATGGTTAAATAGCTATGTACCATGAGATATGGAGATTAATAGTCATAGCCACAGAATAGAATAGAAAATAACAGTGATAAAAGACATAATACAACATCATGGATGTGGCAGAATGAAAGAGAAGCATAGCACTGCCCTTGAGGCTGTGATGGAATGGAAGTGTGCACTGCATGGATATTAAGTAGGCTGTGTGGCATAGCCATGCACAATACAGATATGATCATGAGATCATATATAACTATATGTTACGTTTCTTTCTTTCCCCTCTCTTTTCAATACGTTTCAACGGACTTACTTTCTTTTCGCTCGATTACTCATCCCATCTCTGTCATCACCCGTCCCCTTCGCATCCCTCACTTACTTCGTAATCGAGCTTACATCCCCCATACTACCTTTTGTTCATTTCCGTTTCATTATCTTTCTCGTACCCACACTTGCCCTAAACTGCCTCGAGTAATACTTAAGCTCGGCGTCGACACCATGTACAACAAGCTAGATCTTACTTTCCTTCCTGTATACAAAACCTCGTCTCTCGTCTCAAAACCTCGAAAGGCTCGAGCGCTGTCCGACAGCCTCCCCTTACTCTTGACCCTTGACCTATCGCTTCAGGATTCTCTTCCCTTGCGATCCCTCGTCTCCATCGTACAAGGAACCCCCTTGACGACCGTCCTTGTCCGTTGAACCAAGAGGAATCACCTTTGTCAACGTTCGACTTAGACCCCTTGACCCGACTCGTTGAGCTTGTTCTTCACCTATTGAAAGTCTACGCTTGCAGCCTAACCACGGACCAAGCGTAACACTATATATGAATCATCTAGATTCTTGAGATCTGATCTATAATCTATAAGTCTCTGAGTGTTACACTTGGGCCGTGGTTAGGCAGCAAGCGTAGACTTCCAGTAAACTAGGGATGGGCTTAGTGAGCGGGGTCGAGGGTTCCGAGTCAAGCGTCAACAAAGGGGATTCCTCTTGGTTCGACGGACAAAGACGGTCGTCAAGGGGATTCCTCAGACGATGGGGACGAAGGACCGCGGAGGGAAGAAGTCCCAAGGCGATAGGTCGAGGGTCAAGAGTGGGGAGAGGCTAGCGAACCACGCTCAGACCTTTCGAGGTTTGGGGACGAGAGAGGGAGATTTCGTGTATAAGAAGGGAAGTAAGATCTAGCTTAGGGTACAAGGTATCGACTTCGAGTTTTAAGTATCACTCGAGGTACTTTAGGGTAAGTGTGGGAGTAAGAGAGATAATGAAACGGAAATGAACAAGAGATAGCGTGGAGGATGTAAACTCGATTACGAAGTAAGTGGAGGGCGCGAGGGGAACGGATGATGACGGGAACATGGTGAGTAATCGAGTGAAAAGGAAAGATAAGTCCGGAGCGACGAGGAAAAGAGGAGAGAATAGAGTAAAACGTAACACTGAGAGTGTGATGTCTCAGTGTTTAGAGTCAGAGGTCATGTAACTTGACTATATAGATAAGATGATCAGTGATCTGGTCATGTGATCCAATAAGATAAGAGGAAAAGAAGATGAAAAATGAAAGTACTAGTATTGACTAGCAATGATATTAGGTACACTAGGATGTGACCATAATAGTCCACTTCATTGGAGTCACCATTTGAGTGCTCTCCACAGGAAGAATCTCTAAACCCTCAATTGACCAAGGCTACACTTGTCCTTACCCAGGCCAAGCATAACACAATGAAGAAAAAAAAACAATAACAAAAAGAAAAACAAGTCATAACATTAAGAATTCTATTCACCAGCCTATTACTAAGCTTCTTACCTGCTTTCTTCCATGCCCATTTGTACCCATCTGACCCTAGGTAATTGATTCTGGTCTCATCAGATCATATTACCCTCTTCCAATCCTCCAAAATCCAAATGAGCCTTGCAATATTTAGCAGAAAAAAAAGATATTTGGACTTGATCACAGTCTTCATACCAGCTTCCTTCAAGTGAAGGCAAACAGTATTGGCAGAGAGTGGCTGATTGATGATATTGGCAAGAGCTTTAATTACTTGAATAGTGTTTTCAATCTTTTCAAAAGTAATCAGATATTGAGCATGGTGAATATTGGTGGAAGAAAGCTTAAAAGGTTGACCTTCAGCAGTCTTAGGAAGGCCAGAACATTGTTTGGAGTGAAGCTTAGGCATAGCAGAAGAGCTGACACCAGTTTGCTTGGCAATAGCTTCACCAAAGTAGCCAGCATCAAGCAAAGAAAACATAATAGTTTGTTAAGTATTAAAAAAAAATCTGACCATGATAGTAAATAAGAATCAAGATGTGTGTGAACTTTCCCAAGCCCAGACATACTATTTATATGTGTGTCTTTGTTTGTACCAGCAAACAAATCTAAATATCATATGATTTGACTAAAATCCTAATCATTAGTTCAAAAGCTCAAAAGCTCTTTCCATGATGTTACTCTTTTACATTGATTATACCTCCATGGCCTGTGACCCAAATCACATGACCTAGGGGGTAATTTTGTAGCCAAGAGTATGTACTATCTATAACTCCACCAAAGCTAAGTGGAATTCCCACACTATAAGGCAATATATTTTGTGCACCACATTGAGAGCCAATATGAAAAGGATTTTTGAAGTCATTGTAAGAAGTTCTTCATGTCAGCTCCACATATCTGGTATCAGATATAATCCAATAGAAAAGAATACAAGAATCTGGTGTGAGCCAAAGTACCACAAAGGTTACTCTAATGGTCATCCAGAAATAGCATCCAATGATCAACAAAAGCAGACTAATAATCCAATAGAAAATCAAGCAATTCAGGCTTTTCAGAGTGTTAAAAAAAGGGAACATGTTATCCAAAGACAGAAATATTATATCCTAGCCCTAGAACTCAAGGCTCATAACCTATTGGAATAGGCACTTGATTCCAATGGAAAATAGCAGCAACAGCAAGGAAGATGTAGAGGTATCCTATCCACTTGTGGGAAATACTTGCTAAGTGGTAACCTGGAGAGGTGCCTGACTGGATTGGAGTAAAGAAGATTGAACAGAGCTAACTGAGAAGACTAGCTTAAGAGAGCTTAAAGTGGAGGAGCTGTCAAGCAAACTAAAGTCTCTATAGATTGAAGGGTATAAGGCCCTAGTACTTATACCATAAGGTATAAGGTTCAGTAGGAGTTCCAATAGTGAGAGTGTAATGCTATTGGGGGGATAATAAGTGGTATGATGTTCATGTATAGTAAAACCCACAATCCTGGATACAGAGTATGATGTCATCATAATGTCATAATCTAGAACCTGTCACATGACAATCAGGTCTAGTCCACTATAGAACAAAGTCCATATAGGGGTCAAAAGACAGATATTGCAGCAAAGAATGAATAGCATATGAAGTGAATGAAGAATGATAATAACCTCTTCTTCATGATATCTGGGTATAAAGACCAGAACATGAAATACCATGAGAATTCTGACATATAAAATCTCTGCACCTTCCTTGCTGTTGCTGCTACTCTCCATTGGAACCAAGTGCCAATTCCAATAGGTGGTTTCTTAACACTCCTGGTCTCAAATGGGCCACAGAGAATGGGGTAATAGTGATTAGTTTGGGCTTGAATGGAATCTGGGTTTGGAGGATTTGGGTCATCACTGTGAAATCAATTGCAGAATTTTGGAACTGGCCCTCAACAAATCATTAGCAATGCATGAACATTGACAGGGTGAAAGCCACTCTGCAAATCATCAACTGGTCTGCTACACCTCCCAAGATGGGTGTTGCTGAGTGATCGGCGAGAAGTGACGTGATGGCGAGTCTGTCGAGTGGCATGGCACCAATCATATCAGCGCGAGTCCGAGTGTGTACCCTTGCAGACAACACTCTTTGTTGCAGGATGGCCTGGTGTCGCATATCACACACAGAGAGTGCATTGAGCACGGATTCACAGGGTGTAGCTTGTGCTACCTTTGCGCGATGTTATTTATAAATTATGCACGATGCGCTCCTGGCGCTTTTTCAACTCAACCCATGTCGTGGGCGGTGAGTGGGGTGTACATCGCGACATCTGTTGCAGCTACTTGAACGTGATGACGCCCTCGTGTATTGTTCGAGTGAATTCAAGTAGAAGACGGTGTTCGCCGTTGGTCAATATAGCCGATCTGTGTGAAAGCCCTCGCCGTGGCGGGTGTTGCCACAGATGTGGCCCTTCGCTGATTATTGAGACTTCGTGCAATAACGGCTACTACCTTCTCCTCAATCAACAATGTAGTAAAGCAAGTCCTCCAAAGACTCAAGGCACAGCCCTACAGCTTAGGCCCATACACGAGCGTGCTGTTCATCGAAATATGTTCTCCATTGTGTCCTCTAGCAATTTCGAGCACTTCCCGCAACGAAGACGACAAACCACCTTCATCCACCCAACGCACAAACACCTCGGCATCTACGTCCTGATTTGATGCCCCGGTGTCGTGTGACCACATTGTATGTTCAAGGAGCATTGCTGCTGACGCAGCGTAACCCACTAACATCAGACCAGGCCGGGGCAGTAGGGGCGAGATCCTCGTAGGATGACGATAAATTTCGCCTATCGTTTGGAAAGCGACCCTGATGACTTCTAGCTGTGCCCCCACTTTGCTCCTGAGCTCTGGTGGGCAGGAATCGAGGATCTTAGCTCCCCACTTTGACATAGTTCAGTTCTCGACCGTTCTGTAGCCGAGCAGGAAGACGAACTGACACGTGTGAACGCCGCAAAAGTGGTTGGATCGTTGGCACTACGCACAAGATCCAAGGCGAGCATGGAAGTTGTACCTTCCCAGATTTTCTCCACTAGAGCATCGCGGATAGACCTGTCATGTACAATCTGAGTGCAAAGTCAATTGCCGCCATCACAAAGGTGCTTACCTGCCAATACCTACCTCTTCCATGTAACCCATTCCTCCTAGAGTTGTCATGCTCTCCTCCATGGCCGAAACCGCCTTCTCTGCAGTAAAGGCTTTGACTACAGCTGTCAAAATCCTCAGCAACGACTCGTCATCCTTACTCGCTGCATTAGCCTCCACCCTCCCCATGAACAGAATCGTGCCAAAGACAAGGTGCATCAGGGCACGATAGACGAGACTAATGGAGGCTAACTGCGCCACATGCAGCGCATTCTCCTCGAGCAGTTGCTTGCCACCCGAGATTCTCCTCACTTTTGAGTAGGCGATTGCAATCTCGAGGCATTTGCGCAAGTGGCCCGTTCCAGAAATTGCGCTATGGATACGAGTGATGTAGAGGACAGGAAGGATATTCTTGACACCGTGATTGAGCGAGCCAAGGAGGTAAGCAGTCGTCGATTTCAAAGTGAGCTCGGCTGTAGGCACTATGTGCGTCCCAATCTTGTTCTTTAGTCTGTGAGTGTAAATGCCGTTGCTAACCGGAGACGGGCAAGGTTCTCCAGGCTGCGGAACAAGCGGCATGCGAAGGGGAACTAGGAAAAGGGAGAGCGAACGCGAACCATCCTGGATGTCCCCTGTGCGCGCCAGTGCGACAGATACGTTGCTGTCAGTAGCACTCGAGAACCATTTGAACCCATCCAGTTCATATGCTGGCCACATGGGATCTCCGGAATGTTCTGTCGGAGTAGCGATTGTCTCAGTGAGGGATACATCTGAGCCACCTGGTCGCTAAAGATCACATACTACGAAACGCGTTATACTATGAGAGGGGGATGCACATACCTCGGTCATCCATTGTCCTGATGTAAAGGCAAAGGATGGATCACGACTGTCGACAAATAAGACGTTCATTCGTGTTCCTTGGTCAACGTGCGTACCTTGTAAGACGAGGGAATAACTCAGTCTTCATCTCCGGAGTCCCGACGAGCTCAAGAACTGGTTTAGGCTATTTCATCAGTGCGTCAACGACGTCAACTCGAAAATGGAACTCACCCCTAGCGCACCCATCTGTCATAGATATCGGGCATCCCACCTGAAGAAAAGTGCCCAAGACCTTCAGTCCAACCGACCCCACAACAAAATGCTAACTCGACTCGCCACATGGGAATCCCCGACGAGCATATGCAACTTTGCGAATCCATATACCCTGCTAAACTCGCCGTACTTGCGCTCGAAAAAGATGCCGGGAATGCCTTCTTTGAAGAACACGCCTTTCAGCTCCTTCCACGCTTCCGAGGTGTCAAGCTGGTCAATCCGCTGGCCCCAGTGATTATACTGGGTCAAGCGTGGAGGGGTGGCGTGTTCGCTGATAGCACGAACGCCTTCAAGGTCAGTCAGTATTCGGCCATTTCAAAGTATCGCTAGGGAACCCGCTCACTGGTGATAACCTCCGCACCAAGACGCACGAGGTCGGGTTCAATCTCGCTGACTATCCTGGATGTCCATGAGCAAAAGCTTAGTCACCGGACACTGTTATCGTACTTGGAAGGCAAAACCCTCTTCAGTAGATTGGACAGCACTGGGTCACTGAGATATGCATTTCGCTCGGTGAAATGGGTCTGCAGGGTAGGGTTGCACTCGGATACAACCACACCATGCGGACTCAACGACGTACCAACTGGAATCCGTCTTCTGCTCGCATGGTGCCTTCGTACAGCAGTCTTCTCGCCAGGTGGGAACACAATGAGCCGATGAGTCCAAGTGTGCGAATTATACATTTGTTGCATGGGTAGGTTTGATTACATCTGTGACAAACCTAGATGCTACTGTCCTTGTACGAAATGAATAGCCAGGGCACATCCAAGGGTTAGCACAATATAGATACAGCGCCGCAGCACGTAGACGATGAAAACGTGTGTAAGAACGAAGAATAGTCCGTCACTCTACTCCAAAACCTTCCGTTTCCCTGGTAGAATGAGTATTCAGTCGTGCGCGAACAGCGAAATTCGACGTACTCGATAGCATATGTTAGTTTCCTTTCCAAACTCTCATAATCTTCGTAAGGGGGGAGCTCGATCCTATTGAAGCATGTGTGACTCCGAGGCAATTGTGAGGGATCTCCAGACTTGTCGATCGTGAATCTCCTGGGCCCATCCGATCCTTGAAGATCCTTGAATCCGTTGACGGGAACTCGTGAAGTCCCGGTTGCAAACTGTAGTAAACGAGCCTTGCGCTCAGTCGGCCAACTTCGAATGCATTGCCAAAACCACTCGATAACTTGGTCTGTCTTCTCGTAGCCGCGGTAGTCGGTGTACGAGATCCAATCATCCCTGCGGCCGGTCAAATCAGTCGTCGCAGCTTTTGCCACACCCTATCAAGAAACGTACGTGTCGATCTCGGACATCCCACCGATCAATAACTCCAATTCCCGTTCATCAAACACATCAATCAACTCCGCAGGAATGAGTTCCCTGAATCCTTCCTGAAATGCAGTTGTTTGATCCCTTATCCTTGTCCTGGTGCGATACTCAACGACGGCTTCGACATACTCCTTTTTGTTCTCTTCAGTGACGGCGATATTGGCTCCGCCAGGCTTGAGCTCTACTTCCATGATTTCTCCGAAGCGATCCTCGGTAACTGAGAATGTCTCGTCGAGAACATCAGTAATGTCGTTCTTCCTAATATTTAGAAGATGGCGGTTAGCCAGCTCCACTGGGAATAGAAAATGGTTCTTACAGCATCCATACTAAACTCCGATGCAGATCCGCATCAACGGCCTCCAAGTCCGAGAGATACGGTTTTTTCCTTAGAATCATCTTGTAGAAGCTCGTGACGAAGTAAGCGTCCAAGAACCGCCTATGGAATATCGCCAATCCCATAATTCTGCCAATAAACTTGAAGTAAGTTAAGTGTTCAGGGTTGATCCCGGACATCCAATTGATCTGGAGCGTGTAGTTGTCGTGTGCAGAATATTGGAAGAGCCCGTACGACGGATCGAATATCTCATGGGAAATCAGGAAGAACCATTCCCTTGTGGAAAAGTAAGCGATGAGCCAGGAAGATCGTTTTTGTCATACCTAGAGACTCCTCCGTAGTCCAGACCATCTTCACCTTCGAACCTAATGACCAGCCTCCTTTTCATGTCATCGCTACGTAACTTCATGACTGCAGCAAAACTGTCTTCCAGGACCCGACTCCGCCGCACCTTGAATTCACATTTGCCCTCCTTGGGTCTCATAGAAGGCTGGCTCCGGAAGTAAATTACCTTGCGCCTGTAGTCACGCTTATACTGGGGGGCACTCGAATCTAGGTTACTCGGTAAACGTGGATCATCCCATGTCGTGGTGCGAGTGTTATGGTCGACGAAGTAAACTCGACTCGTGGAGGTCAACCGCATTTCCCATCCAGATGGAAGTGGGCCGAGATTGGCATTAGCATTAGCAGAAGCGGACGCGGCAGCGAGGGTAACCTGGGACGATCGCGGGTCGTTCCATGTTGTCGACCTTGAGTGATGATCCACAAAGTATGGCCTCCCTTCAGGCGTACGACGTTCCTCCCATCCGTCCGGTAATGGGACATCGACATAAATCCCACTAGAACCGGAAGGTTGCGGGGGGTGGGATTGTGACCGGGATAACGATGGTGGACGCTGAGACACAGTCTCCGATGGGAGAACAGGACGTTGCCACGTGGTAGAACGGGAATTGTGATCCACATAATACGCTCTTCCACTTGCATCAAATCGACGTTCCCAGCCATGCGGGAGAGGGCCAACTTCATCCCGATAAATGTTGTCGGCAGGTGATACCCCAAGACCGCTGGGAGTGCTTGACTGATGTCTGAGTGGGAGGGGTGTCTGTGAAACAGGGGGGAGAGTCGCATCTCCGGGAGTGCGAGGGCGGGTGGAAGCTGAACTCGGGGGGTTCTCAAGAGCAGAAAAGGAAGACATGGACGAATGATGAGTGCTATGTGGTGATGATTCTGGTCGAACGGAAGGGGTGCTCCGGCGTGAACGCAACGTCGAGGACGCTGCGTCCGAAAGCTGTAGTGCAGGGGGTGCGCCGAGCGCTTGTTCACCACCGACCCGGGAACCTCCGATGTGGGGGGGAGAGAGCGAAAAGAGAAGTTTGCCGTACACTTGGGCACCACTTGAGGACTGGGTGAGATCTCTACTGATGAGTCCTAGTAAGGTTGATGGTGAGAGGAGGAATGAGGAAGAGAGGAGGGAGGTACCGTGACCGTTTGCTGAGAAGGCAAGAACTTGGTCTCCACCCAACTTGACGAGGCCAAGGAAGCCTTGATCTCTCTTTCTGAATCTCTTTTGGTCGAATATCTGAATGACTATAGTGGATGAACGCCGGACAGTGCTATGTGCGACGACGGTAAGGAACGTGCACGGGGACGTAAAGGAGGACTGACATCTCAAAATGCTGATTCCACGCAGGAGAGAGAGTACGCTTGATTGCGTTTGTGGTATATGTCTGATCGCCGTCAACAGAGACAACGGCGAAGGGGTCGGGGAGACTGAAGACCTCGCGCTTGACGAGGGAGTTAGCGGCCAGCACTGGGAGGGACGTTGGGAAGTACACAGCATGAGCAGGTGGTGGTGCGTACCTGTGATCCGGACGGTGGAGGGGTCGTCGGTCGCCATGCGCAACAGGCGACGAGGGGGCGGGAGGAGGGGAGGGGGCGGGGAGAGGGCGGGCCTGTCCTTGGCGGGTGCTGGCCGTAGCGACGAGACTTGTGAGAGCACTGCCGAGCACGTCTAGCAGTCTCAACACCGACACGTGATCCTCGCTAAACTGCACAGGGGCTACTACCCGTCCCTATGCCCAACCCGACCTCTTCCACGAGCAGCCATGGAAAAGACCCTGGACGCCCACGAAAGCTCAACGATCACCTTCGAGTGGACACTCCGAGGTCTCAAATCCTTGTTCGATGCGAGGTAATCCGGGGTGTTCCTACTGCTGTGCACTCACAAACGCGCGCATAGCAAGGGAGAGTCCAAGTCGAAAGCAACAAAGTCGGTCAAATTCGGGCGGGGACAGTGGCAGGTGCGCTGCTCTCGCCCTTCTGTCCACTTGACCGCCGTCTTTACAACGCTCAGATTCTGTTTTATGCAAACTCGGGAACGGAAGGCGGTGGTTTTGTTAGCTTATACCTCTCTTGCGAGGTCGGTCGCACTTGCTCGATCACTATTCAGTGTCCACTGACCTATCCCAGCCGACGGCAGAGGAAAAGGACAATGCCGTGGACGGAAAGTATGTCTCCCCACCTGTTTATTCCTCATCTCATCCGCCTCTGTCAACGCAGATGGGTCCGGGAAGGTGTCTTCAAGTTCAGTTTCGAACTGCGAAGGCAAGCCACACTATAACTGCCCTATTTTACTAATACTGACATACTGCTCTTCCTTCAGCCTAGGGAAAACAGTACTGTTCAACATCAAGGAAGCACACAATCACTCATTTTCCTCAAAGGTTGAGTCTGTCTTTTTTTTTCCGCATTGACCCCCCTCACCCATCTTTACAGACCGCAAACTGGGGATGGTATAGTGCCGATCAAATACCGACCTTGCCGGTCTCATAAATCCTTCACAGGGCCCAGTTTGCTAGGCGAGATCATGTCTATTATCACTCCACTCCAGTAAAGGAATCGGATGCATTCTTGATTATCTGCACCATCACATCTTCTCCCCAGGCCCCAATACAACCTCCTCCCAATCCCGCACAACTCGTCCCGAAGAGCTATTTGGAGTGTGTTGGCGCTCTCCTCGACGATCCTCTCTACTCCGACGTCACATTTGTCGTTCCGAAGAGAAGTAGCCCCAAGGAGAAACGGATTATATACGCCAACAGGAAATTACTCCAGCGTGCTGACTACTTTCAATCCAGTAAACAGGTCTACCTTCTCGTCCCCTGAGGGGTTCTCATTATTTCCTAGTGTTCGGCTCCGGCTTTGTGGAAGCCTCTATGGATGTTAACATGGGTCACTTCCACCCGGACCATGACGAAGGAGATACTGCATCCGATTCCACTTACTTATTTCGTCAATTCGAAGACTCGGACGACGAAGAGGATGATCTCGCATCAGATTTCCCTGACGAACTCAGTTATGATGGCACCATCGAGACTGATGTCCCAGAAACTGGCATTTCTCACACCACAAGTGAAGCGTCGGTGGTTGAAGATAATACTGTCAAGCACTCTGAAAGCACAGAAAACACAGAAAGTAGCGTTGTACCCTCGATTTTTGCCGAAGGAGATGAGGCTCGCAACGTTAGGCCAAGGCTCTCTCACCCATCTTCTCCAAGAAGCAAAGACGTTTCCGTCATGGCAGATCTAGATTGCTTGAATCATGTCTCCTTGCTCCGGGATACACAATTTGTTCCGGGACCAAAGAAGATGCGGGTTATCGTAGGCGATGTTGCTTATGCAACATACAAAGCCGTTCTCTACTATGTGCGACGCTCACTTTGACAAATTCTCGATTTTCATTCACCAGTCGTCACAGATATACACAGATGTTATCGTTTTTGCTCCACTGTCGTCGTCCTTTACAGCCGCTGCATCATCGAGGAGGGTGACAACGACAACAGCTACAACAACTCCATCCGACAGTCAGTCGAGCTTACATGACGGTCCGAGACCTCTCTCGCACATTGACAATCCATCGTCAAGGCGGGAGTGGATCAAGAAGTGGCAACATTGTCGACCAGGGCGCCCCGCGCCCTGCTCTGCGAAAGCAGTATATCGTTTGGCCGACAGTAAGTGAATAGCGACATATCCCGTGACCCACTCTGAGTACGTAGAGCTTGGGCTCCTGGAGCTGAGAGAAAGGGCATACCAGGTAAGATCTGCCACTCGTCATGTATCAAGCCCTAACCAGCCTGTTTAGCACATTGAAAAATCCCTCACTGTGGAGAACATTCCATTCGAGGTGTTCTCTCCTTTCTCTGCCACTTTCGCCGAGGTGAGAAAGGTGCAGGTGAACTTTTTTTTGGAACACTGGGGTGAAATTCGAGCGTCGGAGGCCATGCGCAACGTGTGGCGCCAGATCCGCAATGGACGACACCCAGGCTTCGAAGAAGGTCCGTGACTTTTATTCAACCGTACGGTTCGGTGCTCATGGCCGGCACATCACTCAGTGTGGCCCTCCATTGCCCTTCATCTCGAGTTCAATCCACGCACTGGGGTGTTGGCCGATGTAGAGTCGCCTGAGAGCTAGCTACTGTCAAGGAATGTACAAATACATGTAACGGAGATGTGAGATATTTGGACCATCATAGTAACTTTGCATATAGGACATCACTTTGAAATGTGTTTCTTTCACACCTCAAGGATATCATCTCCGTAACACGTTCAGTTGACGTGAAGGACATTGAGGGATATTTGCTCCAAGCCCTGAAAGTGACATGCATAGATGAACCAGTTCAAAATCACTCAAAACTGGAGTTATTCAACGCTCGTAAGGCTGCCAAAATCCGTCCCTGAAACGCTGCCATTGCCATCAGAAACGTCGCCTTCGTCACCCTCCTCATCTCCGTGTTCCATCACCTGAGAAGCCTTGTGCGTACTGAGCTGCTGTTGCTGCTGCCCGGGGTTTGCAATCGAATGCAGATCTGATGTCGCTCCTGTCCGTTGACGTGTGTAGATCCTTTGAGTGTGCGAACGCAATCATGATTGGGGTGGCGAATCACCGTTGAGGGAAGAGCCGAAAGAGCGGCGTGTACCGGACGGCTGGGAAGAGGGTCTTGGTGTTTGGGTCGAACGTCTTGGCGTGCCAGGACGTGAAACGGACCGAGTGTCGCGTCCAAGTGTGTTGTCAGCGGTCCGACGGGTCGTCTCCCTGGCACGCGTGGGATGAGGATGTGCAACCGTCGGCGATGGATGACGTGGGAGGTGACCATAGTCACCCGACATAGAATCAGAAGAAGCTGTATTTAGGGAGACATCAGCGGGAACGAAGAGCTGTTGATCCTCGAGGTCGGTGTGTTCATGTAGTGCGCCGAGCGTTTTACGGTCTGTCAGCTGAGATGGGATACGATGGAGATAGCCGAATCTAAACAAAGTT
>QFEI01001117.1:3341-33871 GCA_003316145.1 Neoboletus magnificus | reverse complement strand
CGAGTAGCAGCAGTCAACCCCACTACCTAAACGAGAAAGAGAAGTTGAGGAGACAGTACGAAGCTCGGGACGCTGCAGCGCTTGTTGCGCAGGCACAGGCACAGGCACAAGGGGAGGAGCCCCCTTCAACACCAACGCACGTGGCGAAGGCGCCTCCGTATGCTGGTCCACCGCATGAAGAGAGTGGGTTGTCGGAGAAGGAGATCTTGAGAAGGAAGCTCGAAGAGCAGGATAGAGTCGCACTTCTTCTGCAGCAGCAACAGGAACAACAGGAACAACAGGAACAGGAACAACCGGCGCCCCCACAGACACCTTCACGTATGAACGGCCCCCGCGCCCCACCCGTCCCACCGACACTGAATGGCTTCAAACCGTTGACAGCAGCCGAGGAGAAGGTGCAACTGCGTGCCAAGTACGAGGCTGAGGAACAAGCATCAGTCAACGGCCACACATTAGACGCAACCCCGTCCCGCCACCCGTATGCCACAGCAACTCCTACGAGTGAGGCACCACCACCCCCATTGATGCCACGTCCTCCCGTGGAATATATTCAAGAAACACAAGAAGCCGATCTACGCGGACGGTACTATGACAGCCTGGGTGTGGGCTTGGCTAGTGCACTCGATGCTCTCACGCCTGTGCCGGCGCGGATAGCCTCTCCGGCGTCTAACCCTCGCCTGGACATGCGGCCGTTTTCGCCGTTTGACACCGGGTTGGGATACGATGCGCTGTCGGCGGTGGTGTCGCCCACTCCTGTTCATGGCCATGTCTGGCCTCCGCCACCGCGACCCCCTACAGCGCAATACTAACATTTCTCCATGTGTCATTTGTTTCTCTTCATATTTGATAATATATTATGCTTTTTTCCTCCCAACTCTTTTGTTTTTCGCTGATATCCCATTTGTGCTTGCCATCGGTATGTTAACCACGCTCGTTCGCTATCTCTTCGTCTCTTTTTTGCATACATACATTCTATTCACTCTCCCAACCATCTCTGATCGCTCCTTTTATTGAAGCCACTTTTTCGGTACTCCCGGTGTAGCCCGCTCTCTTTCACTGGCATGCTTGCCTGTTATGTGATCACTCCATCTATCCGTGCCTGTTCATCAGTTTCATGTGGATACCTGCTACATTACTGTTATATGTGGGTCGCTATTATATGACTCCTACGCTGTGTTGTAATGTTGGACGAGGTTTCGCTCGGGACACTGGATGAACGTAGTGTCACTGGGTCTGTGCTTGTTCTGTTCCACTGCAATCGAATGGTCCAGGTCGCTCGGAGCTTGACATATGTGGATCTGACGGAGTTCCCAACATTTGTCGGGAATAATTATCAGATGCAAAGAATACATCAACATCTGGGTAAATGGTACACGACACCGTTATCCTACACTTATGCACGATCAAATGTACGACCAACCTACCTGCCTACTTCCCCCTCGCAACCGCAGGCACTCTGACTCGACACAGGGAGAGGTATTTTAAACCCACCAGTCAAACCCATCACCCCCCTCGGATCGTACTTCTTTCTCAACCGTTTCAGCTCATCAAGATTATCACGGTATAGATCCTCCACGTTCGTTGCCTCCGAGAGCGCCGTACTAATGAAATGCGGGAGACCTTCGGATGAGGGACGCTCCGCGCGAACCTTGTCTTTGAGTCTCTGCAACGTCGACTTCATAGTGTCGATCCAATACGTATCATTTTCCTTGCCTTCCCACGTAAAGTACACGATGATCGGGCAGTTGGGTTTGGTTTCTTCGTGAGGCCAAGCAGAGGGGGTCGCTTTTTTAAACATGTCCTTGGTAAACGGCCACATGCCGACCCCGACACGCGTGCCCCCATATTCCACCATCCTTTCGGAAGCTTTCTGGAAGGGTTTTTTTTTTTGGTTAGCAGCCGATTGGTGGGCGCGAAAGGGATCATACACTTACATTCGATTGTTTTTCAATTTCATCGATGATACCCGGGGTGAATTCGTCGACCATAACGTTACCCCAGCGACCGCTACACGAGAATGTCATCCATGAACGCAAGCGCACCGAATGGGATCTTAAATACCGTGGAAACTGGCTAATGCCAACCATGGGCCGCTTAGGCTTGGCTGGTGGCTGGAGCGCCGAACCATCACCTACGAATTGGGTTATCGCGAGAACTTGCCCACTATTTGACGCCATCGACGATATCTTGTGGTGAGACTACCGAACGCTACTACCGCGTATGCAAAGAAACCCACCTCATGAGAACGTTGTACTTGACCTTTTCGGTCTGGTGTAGTTCCAATTCCTTTGGAAGCTCGCCCAGATCATATGTCTCATTTTCCAATGAGCGGAGTACATCGGCCGCATAGAAGGAATTAGCCTGAGCTGACTCGAATTCCTCAGGATCGGGATACGGTGACATTTTCTGTTTGGGTAATGGGTCGCCGTAGTTTTCAATAGTGTGTTCGATCGCCCTGAATTCTTTGAAAGGGTCTTCGGCGGGCAGGGTGCCATCATATACACAATGAACTGTCAAAATTCTCTGCAGGACACAAGACAAGCAGTTTAACCATCAAGAAGGTTCGCGCTGTAGGGAGATACCGGAACGGACCTCGATACCGCCGGGATTATTGTGGTGTCTGAACGCAGCCTCGATGTTTGCTTTGCTATCGGTTTCCTTAACGAAGTTAGCGATGACGTCTTTGACCGCTTTGTAGTGTTGTCCTTTGTATGTGAGCTGAAAATCCTGTATACAATATATTAGAGAACATCGAGGTGGGTGTGAGAGAAAGATGTACGTAATATTTCTCCTGCTTATGAGTTTGGAGCGTGAATTCGGTGATTATGCCAAAGTTGTTGCCTCCTCCCTAACAAGTACAAGACTTAAGCTCAAAGGAATGTATTACAGAAGAAAGTTTGCGCCATACCTTGATGGCTTTAAACAACTCCGGATCTTCCGTCGCGCATACCTCTTTGAAGTCTCCATTCGGAAGGACGAGCTTCGCAGCCTCGATGTTGTCCACACCCAACCCATATTGACTCGTCTTGGTCGAGTATCCGCCACCTAGCATCCAGCCTGTCACCCCAACCCCCGCAAGACCCGAACCACCGACGATGTTGAGCTTGTGAGGAGCCAGCTCGCGGTATAATTCTTCGAAAAGGCATCCAGCTCCGACGTCTACGAGCTTCTTACGGATAGTAATCTTGTTGAAGCGAACCAAGTAGATTTGGATGCCCTCAGTAGAACTAAACCCGGGATTGGTAGAATGTCCACCACATTTAACCTACAGACGAGAAAGGAGCATGTTATTTATTTGACGTTGACAAGCGGAGAACTTACTGCGAAGGGAACACGGGTATCTGCAATGACTTTGACCTGGTATATTACAGGTTAATTTTGCTGCTAGATCGCTCCCAGAGAGCTTGTCTAAAGAGGCTTACAATCGACTGTAGATCCGGCACTGATCCCGGCTGAACAGCGCAGGT
The DNA here is from genome assembly GCA_003316145.1 of Neoboletus magnificus. NCBI lineage: Eukaryota > Fungi > Basidiomycota > Agaricomycetes > Boletales > Boletaceae > Neoboletus > Neoboletus magnificus. The sequence continues at coordinate 30,404 of QFEI01001117.1, read as the reverse complement.
TGATATCTCCGTGCTACTGTTGAAGTAGTGAGTAACGCTGGCTTTATAACCACTTCCACCTGCGGAGTAAATTACATAGTAAGTTGACAGTAAATCAGATATTCAATATATATGTAACTTTCCGTACCAAAAGGAAAGAACTGAGATCTGCCTTCGCTGTTATCACAAATGGTTTTGATCCGAGCGATGGCATTTTGCATTGCAAGGTTACTAGATAGCTAAGCAAAGCAAGAAAGCAAGGGACACCGTCGTGGCTAGATCAGAACTTGCATGGATAACGAAGGTAAATAAGCGCTTACCGGCATCTTGGTAGTTTGAGCAAACTCTAGCTGATCCCCAGCGATAGGTGAGAGACGTTCACTGATCGTCCCAACGAAAGCCGAGGAAGCATACATCATTTATACCCATGCCGAACATTCCCCACAGAAGCGGTTACTCGGATCGATAAGGGAACTTCATACAAGCAATCCGGGGGTAAGAAGTTCCTGTCCAAGTTTGACAAAATGATCGCTTCGTACATAATGAGTGCTCTGACCTTTCTCCACGCTTGCAAGTTTGTGTCCTGCATCTTTACTTAGTCTTTGATATATAGGCTAGGGATCGCATTGCAGGCGGGTGAGAACGTTGGTCAGGTTCACAATGGCAAGGTGGCCGTTGACCCATCACGTCGCTCTCAGAGCAATACTAGGATTAATGAAGGTTTTCTCCCGACTCGAGTTTGCAGGCTACCGATCTAGGAACTGGCGCTGAAGAACAGTGACACCGATTTTTCTGAAGGTTCCAGTCGGCTGGAGCAACGAACGCAGTGGTAGACCTCAGGGTTTCAAATCAGTACTGCTGACTTGAAGCAGAATCCTGCCGATGACTTATCCACCTCAAATCCGTGGGTCGGCGGACTCTGAAAGTCGGAGGGAAATTTTCTGGTTCTGTCAGGGGTCCTCCCTAGAACTCCAACTGGCACTATCCGAGCGCACCCGAACTGAAGAGCTGCATCATGGATGTTGTTCGCCCCCACGTATGTAGTATGTCAGGACGCCACGCGGTATGCCTTGGGCAACACGAGGAACTCGTAAACTCGTCTCATGATCAAGACCATCCACTAATGGCTGTCAGCAAGGTGTGGGCCCTCCTATGCCCATATGACCAGGTGAGTTCCTAAGTCATCGGCGGAAAGCAAGGGGAATTACGGTGCCAGGAGAAGTTGAGAACCTCTCGACCGATCGTTCGTTCCCACATTCGCGACCGGATATCAGAATTGTGTCACTCTAGGCCCGGGATCAGTGCGATAAACACACTGACAGGGCTTGAGTCATTGGGCGGAAGCACCCAAGCCCATCACATGACCCCACAGGCCATGATCGATCCGAGTCCCCGTCGTGCCATAACGGTAATTGTTATGAACTCAAAATGACGAAGTATAGATCTGTTGGTGCCTCAAGCTTCGCTCATTCCACTTCGATAATCATGCCGCTGGTCACTGAGGCTTTTGGAACAATCACGCCGCTTCGTGATTCATGCAAAATCGGTTTAGATGATTCCAATCCGCCTACTGTCAAAGCTGTCCTGAAGAATGTGGTTGCCAAGGTATGGCGAGATCTCTGATCGTCCAAGTTTAGTGTGTTATCACGCGCATTCCAGTGGACAGTACAAAACTTCGATGACGCTCCGGATTGCTATCGGTTATTCGTGAGCGATGGCAAAAAGGATTACGCTCTGAATGCTGTAGAGGATAAAGCTAGCATCTTTACCTCTGAGGGTAGTGCCGCCTCCTCGGACTCACATGTGTGGCACATTTCCCGATTCTCGGACGAATACTACTAGTGGGCTCCAGGACTCCTAACTACACCACATGCTGATGCTTAGTCCACAGTATTCAAGACATACCCACTCGTAGGGCATGGAAATTGAACGGAACAGCCGTTAAGTCGTTGCATCGATCCGAAAGCACTCGTTTGCTGATACGAATCATCGTATAGATTGAGCTTGCTCCCCTTCCTATTAGAAATGATGGGCATGAGCCGTTCAAATTTAGCTTCACGTTCTCTGGCTGAACGGTAGTCTTGTGGATATCAGATATCAACCTTCTGTGGTGACAGGTTTTTGAGCATGTATGTCGATGTAAGACTATCATTACAGACCGGCATGCCAGAATGGAAGTTCCAGATCGCAACTATCGCTCCATTCTCGAGCCAAGTTTGCTAACCGAGCACTCGGCAAAGGTGTACATCCCGCGTTTGTGACTTTCTAGTTGCCAGAGATTCCCTGAATCTCGTTCACTCAAGTTTCATCCGCTGTCACAGCCGACCGAGTTTTTTTGGCACAGTAATACCCTTCCATGATACATGCAAAATTGACTAGATGTTGCCGATACAAGTACGCTCTCCGAGAATCGGAAGATGGAACTGGCATACATGCCTTTGAGAGGTGTTGGCAGACGTGCATCGGAAATTGGGGCGCGAGCATTCGGCTTTCCATAGGACCGAGCACGCTGAAACGTCAGTGGGAATCGAAGGGGTCCTATGAATGGGATAAGTTGGATGAAGAATGCCACTTGTGATTAAGGATACATTGTCACCCGACTTTCACCTACACAGTATTCAATGAACTTCATTCCCAGTCACAGCCTTAGATTCCACCACAAGGTTGAGCACGAGAAAATGCCCACTCGGTATCGCAGGAACCCTCCGTGTCCTGGCTTGCTTGGCTGACAGGACCCATAGCGAATGACGGCTCCGTAATAGTCCCCACGTTTAAGGCGGATGCACCATAAAGGGTGCGGCTTCCGTCCTCACGCAGGTTAAGCACCAGGCGCGAGGCCTTCAAATGGATCGTTAGCGAGATGCAATGTGGTGTTAGCTGTCATGGATGACTCACAGTCAAAGAGTATACGACAATCACGTATCTGTCTCATCCCGATAAGATCAAAGTCACCTCTAGACGATCATTGAACAAATGGGTACATACGGTCCGGGTGCAATCTTTATCAAACCCTGAACTTTCTCTAAGAAAAGGACACTGATAAGCAGGATTACTGTATCAGGTAGAACAAGCATCAGCTGTAAATCCCGTAAATGACGAGCGAACACACCGATAATCCTAGCAATAAGGTATAAACACCAGAGAAATATAGGACATAGATATGCTGTGACGTACAGGCTATAGTAAAGCGCTCCATCGCGTACCGTCGATACGAGGAGAGGAGGGATGCTTTTGATATCTATCAAGCGTTTCGAAATAATCTTTCCATCTGGAGAGACTTTTGCGATTGTCATAGCGAAGAATGCCGCTGTCACGGGATAAGTTGTGAGTCAATGTGCTGGCCATCTGCACGCTAATAAGCTCACTAGCTATCACCATGCAGGGGACCCTGGTGAAAACCGGGAATTCTTAATAAAACTCCTGGATTTGCACGACGTGTTCTGTTGAAACTCACCAGGCATACAGAGCGAATGTCAAATTAGGATTAGCAAAGCATCCGGGGAGGGGGATTCCACCTGGTACGGTATATGTAGTTCTATATGTGTCGATAGCCGATTCTAGGGCGCCGTAAAGTTCGAACTGTAAATGCTTGTTCAAAAGAAGTAGCGCCGAACCAGAGTGCCACAACTCACGCCGGATTCACCTGTATAAACATTACTCAGTTTTCTGTTTTGTGTGGACAGGAGTGCACATACAAATGAATAGTCCAATGAAGAAGGCTGATACTGTAGACATGGCCCATTCGGAGTTCTCATGGGAATCATTGTAGGTACACCGTCCTTACCTTTGCGGTTCCCATACATCGCGTGCAAGCGCATGATGATAATTACGTTCACGAGGTTGATATAGAAAGGATCTCCAATCCTATAGTTTAGTGAGCATGTATAGCCCGTGCAGTGATGAACCTACATTATCATATACCACCACCAGTCTCGGCAACTGACAGGACGAGGTCAGTGGGTAAATTGAAAAGTATATTGTGTGCAGAGGCAAACACACAACTGCATACTAGATGTTAGCATGATGCCGAGCATGATACCAAAAATCCCACCTACTTCCAACGAGAGGCCAACTGTTACGGACAATGCAAAAGGAGTGGATAAAGGCAGTGAGGCAAAGATATATCGGGACGTGCCTGCAAACGTAGCGCTATTGGGTGGAGAGATCGCAAAGGATCGGCTGGGATGCTCGCAGCGAGTTTGATTCTGTACTCACGAGAGGTAGCATAAGCCGTAGTATCTTCCAATGATGAAGAGGACCTTGGGAATAGTCCACTTAGATCTGACATAGCAAGCAAAATTTGGTCCACATGAAGGCATTTGTACTCGGGGAGGTGGAAAAACATACTTCCAGATGTATTCGACCTGCGGCACGGAGCGTTAGCAATGGTGAGAAGGTTCGGTTTCTAGGTTAGTATATCAACTAGAACTGACCTCCCTGTCCATGTTGATCATGACATCATAAAGTAGAAAGGAAATCGCTGATACTGCACGACAATTCAATATTCAGTACTCATTTTCCTCAAAGGAAACGATGGCTCCGGCCCGGGTATACTCACTGTTAATATAGGTATTGGTGAGATTCTGTCCGATCTGCACCACAAATTGTGCTATCTCCTGTTCAATCCTGGGGACTGAGGCGGTCGACATATTATCGGTGAGACTTGGAGTTGGATGCTACGACAAATCGTAATGGGCACACCAGAGTTTACATATCTGCAGAAAAAGTACAGGCTGTGCTGCCAGGGTCAAGCAGGCGAAGCCGGCCCTTCTTAGAGAATAGAGATACGTTATTCCATCACCACGCTCAACTTGACGAACCTAGATGATGAATAAGGTGGTTACTATTATGATACAACGATGAAAGGTGGGCGGTCCACCCATTATTAGTGTATGAGTGGCTCAAACAAGTGCTTATCTAGAGGGCTGGAACTAGCTAGTAACAAGGTGTGGGTTGAACCGGCGGCGTAGTTGGTAAAAGGCACTGAGCCCGAGGGGTTAAAGCGGTGGGGTGGCTGGGTAGAGGTACCTTGTTCGCCGGCTTTCGCCCGCATCACAATCGACGAACTTGATTTTATGATACCACTTGTTAGTCTGGTAAACCTCGTTGGAGCGTATGGGGAGATATCCGCGGATTGATCGGGGCACGCGACAACCAAACCTCGATAACAGTAGTCACGTGTGAGTAGAATAAGTGCCGGATCGACTCTTGTCGCAACGCGAGCAGGGGGCTCGACGCCGAATAAGATACCAGTCCCCTTCAAAGGCTTTCCCTGACTGTGGCGCATCATTTTGCCATTCTCGCAAGGAACGAGTCTCCGTAAACGAACGGATCAAGTGAGCAACGCAGGTCCTGCACCAAAGCCGGCTTTCGCTCGTAACCGCAGTCGCACGCATCGCAGTTTCGGGAAGCTTCATCAGCTCCTTGACACCATTTTCAACAGTACTCAAGCTCCGACCTCATGTCTCCTCGCCTGGATGGAACCACGCGCGATCGAGAGTGTCTCACAGAAAGTGTACAGCGAGATGGACGAAATTAAGGACGACGTATGGATGAAGATGATCTTGTATTGCGTTGCATTGATCAACCAATTCGCGTCTCAAGACGGCCCCATGTGCTCTGTTACGATAGTATCAACATCAGTATGTCTATCTTTGTGGAACAACTTGTTTTATTCACTCGTCATGGTTAGAACTATCGAGTGGCAGCATAAAGTTATATTACCACCCAAAGTATAAGCGATCGGTAGTTGGGAGTATCTTCGTTGATTGCAATGGTTCGGATGTGGTACATTTCGCATTTGAGCACCTAGTATATATTTGACCACATTCATGGCACTCACTTTATCAATGCACTGTTAAACATCGCACCAGCGTGACTTGAAGTCACTTTAAAGGTGAGATCGTCATCGAAGAGTATCGGTTGAGGTAACATAGGGATTAATTGGCAATGTTTTTCCACCGCTGGTGCCAGCAGTGACTATGGTATCTTCCCCGTCGAGAATGGCGAAGGAGGCCTGGAACTGGAACATATAGGGAACGATGGGGCATGATGTCAGATGGTGAATGGTTAGGGATGCTCGGAGAGCATTTATTTCGTTATTATTCGAGATTGCTGCGGTGTAATCGTTGGGAAGCTGGCTGTCGATGTCTTGGAGTGCGTGCTGCTGTAGTTCGTCTAAGGTGTACTCGAGGACGGCCGCGCAACGGAGGTAGTATTTCACGACCAACGAAAGGAGACGTTCATGCGCATGAGAGATCGAAGTTACAAGTCGTATCAATTATGCACAGTAATTTTGTTATTTTTATTTTCAATCATCTCAAATCTCGCGTTTTTTCATTCGTCGACACTCACATGCCCCGATCAATCCGCAACGGTCACCAGACTATACAGACATAAGTTCATCGGCTAATCAACAAGCGCTCGGATGCTCGGTATTTACTTTTTCTCTGTCGCAACCCAACACTCTCTTATTTCTTCCAACCCAAAGTTGTCGGTCTCACAGGCGGTATAGCAACCGGAAAGTCGACCGTCTCGGCGCTCTTGGCTTCTCATGGTATCCCAATCATCGATGGAGACCTAATTGCGAGACAAGTCGTCGAGCCCGGCACTCGCGGACATAAACAAGTCGCCAAGACTTTCGGGAAGGGTGTACTCTCGCCCTCTTCTGTAAATCCGACACGTCCAGGCTCAGGCTCAGGCTCGGGCTCAGATTCCGACGAGCGAGACTGGTATACCCGCCCCATCGACCGCAAGAAGCTCGGCAGCATCGTCTTCAATGACGAGAAGCAGCGGAAAATTCTGAACGGGATCGTACACCCCGCCGTCACACGAGCAATCCTTTGGGGCATTCTCAAGGCTTGGCTGAGAGGCGAAAAGATAGTTGTGGTGGACGTGCCACTGTTGATCGAAGGGGGCTTGTGGAAGTGGATGGGCAGGGTCATCGTGGTGTACTGGTGCGTCGGGCTTTTGCTCTCGTCCTGTGTGTTGCTTTACCACCCGTTCTTGCTAGCTCTCCGGAACTACAACTTCAACGTCTCATGGCCCGGGACGAGTCTACTCGCGCTGATGCGTCTTCCCGACTCAACTCGCAACTTTCGATCACTTCCAAGGTGGCATACGCCGATCTTGTCATCGACAACTCAGGCTCGCTCACGGATCTCGACGGAGAGGTGATGTCGTGTCTCGGGAAGCTAGAGAGGGCGGCGGGGTGGGGGTGGATGGTGAGTTGGCTACTCCCGCCGGTGGGTTTGTTGAGCGCAGCCTGGTGCTTGTCATGGAGAGCTTTCAAGAGGAAGAGGAGAACGTGAGCATTGCACGAACAGGATTTGTACAGTATATTACCAGGTAAATTTCCTACGTTCAGTCTTTCCGGGGTTCGATTCAAAGAATCGTTACAGTCGAACACACTTAGAGAATGATAAACGGATTCAAAAAGTACAGGTCACCACTGACGGCAATTCATCGATGCATCATCCGACTTAGTATAGCGCAGACTCCAGATTTGCAGAGTCTCGAAGAAAGGGATCCATCAAGACCAAATGTCATTTTTTATCACAACTTTGGCACGAGATTGAAAGGAAGGCAGTTGAAACTCGCTATCGATGGTTCTGAGGTTCGGAAAGTTTTAGAGAAGAGAAAAATTAGCTATGAATCAAGATCATGTGCAATGGGCTATTATGGACCCCGGGACGAGGAGCAAGAGGTGAATTTGCTATCAAATGGCGTTCTGATCCAAACGAGTGGCAGTTAGGTACCTGCCTTACAAGATCTGGGGGAGCCTCGGACACGTGCTCAGCGAGTAGAATCCATTGAGCATCGGGGGTTCATTTTATTCGAATGATGTGCATTATCACGAAGGGACGATCTAGCCAGGTGGCCTCGGTCCTTCGGAGAGACAAGATGATGGTCGAAAGATGCCGATACGGCCGCAACCGCTTTCGAGTTTCCATCAGAGGGCGTCGCCATTGAGGTTCACCAGAGTCAGCTGACGTCTCTGGCAAGTTTTCACGCTCACAGTCACACAAGGGAGGAGACAATGTTTAGAAGCGATGTTCCAGGATGTTTTCCAGGATGCTCTCAGCCTCCTAATGAAATCAAGACAAGTTTGCAATACCAATACCTACTAGAGACTTCTTGATAATGATGGTGGTAGTTCAGGTCCTAAGGTAGGGACGTATACCGGAGACATCAGGCCCAGATGAAAAGAGGTCCAGTGGTCGGCCTGAAGCCGCTTCTGGAAACAAGCGTCGATATGATGGGTATGGGGAGACACAAGCGGTGCTAGACATACCGTGTCATCACTCTCAGGTGCCCTGACTGCTGCGTAGCACGTTCCTCGGCCGCTGCTTGTTCCCAACGGCTTCGAGAACGATTTCTTCTAGAGTCGTGGACGAAATCGGTTCGCAAGGCTGAAGTACGTTGTAAAACAAAAGCCAACGTATTCGTATCACGGGTATAGGGAAACATGGACAGAGTGGAAGCGACAGAAGAGACCTTGTCACCATCCATGAGCTGTATGGCTGTTAGGCGACTCATTTAACTGTTTTCCGTTTCCAACAGCTTCGGCGTGATTTTCCCCCATCTACAACTCCCAGGTCACCACCACAATGGTGCATTGATGGGATGAGAACAGGCGCCCGTAGAATTATAGGTGTGTGAAGTTTGAACTATCGTTAAGGAGGCACGTGTATCATTATGCCAGGCGACGATGGCGTACCGCAAGTAGGCGACCGCGCACCCTTTTGTCCATCGCTCTGTCAGCTGGTCAAGCATGTTTCCGAGAAAAAGCAGGCAGTCAGGGAATGGTGAATATCCAGGCGAGGCGTTTTTGAGTGGGATACTGACGGGGACCCAAGAGTCAAGTGAAAACAATCCCTCCTCCAGCGCCGTTCAACAGCGAGCAAAACTAATCGAAATTGATGGCCGAGGCAGCATATTGTCGGTCGCCTTCCTCGTTGATGGGGAGCACGTCGTGAGTGGTGGCACGGAAGGGAAGCTTCGACGATGGCGAGTGAAGGACGGCGAGGAGGCGGGGGCACCACTTGAGGTAGGGAGCACTGTGTGGAATATCGCAGTATCACAAGATGGGAAGTGGGTCGTGGATGGGACGGACAGTGGCGAGGTGACGGTGTGGGACGCGGAGAGCAACGAGAAAGTGACCACATTCCAAGCGCACATAAGCTGGGTGCACGCAGTGGACGTTTCACCAGATGGGACGAGAATCGCGACCGGCTCAGGTGAGTGGACTGCCTGCGTCTGGTCGCTCTCGACTGGCAAGCGACTGCTTGGGCCTTGGAAACACGACAGCAGCGTTGTTACGGTCAAATTCTCGCCCGACGGACACCTCATCGCAACCGGAACATGGAGCTGCAACACCGTTCGGATCTATCAAAGTCAGGATGGCTCCCTCCTCATCGACGTCCCAATCAAGGCTTGCTCGTTGTCGAACCAATCCCTCGCCTGGACCAGCGATAGCAAGCGACTCTTTGTCTTGTCTCGCGACGGAAACATTAACTGTCTCGACGTGTCATCCGGCGGCACGACGCTCTCACAATGGCGCATTCACAGCGACGATGAACCTGGGTGCATCGCTCTGGCAAACAACGGCACATTCATCGCAGCTTCCGCAAACTCATCGGTCTCATTATGGGACACAACGACGCACAAGCGAATCGGGCCTGTCATCCAGCATACGGCTCGTGTCGGATCGATGGTTATCTCAACAAACTACGACTTTGTAATCGGCGGGGGCGAGACGATCACTCTTCGTGGTCTCTGTGACATCCTTCCCTCACTCTACTCCAACGATGTAAGTGCAGTTGCATTGAAATCGCGTTGCGTGAGACCCACATCGTTGACCGCTGCAAATTTTCCCTCAGCAGGATATCCAAAGCATGGAAGTCGGAATGACCGACCTCGACGAGACAAGCGAGTCCCTTCGTGCGGAAGAGCAGAGCCCCAGTGGGTTTATTAGCATCCTGACTCGAGTGTCGTTCACATCCACGTTCATTAGACAGTGAAATTGCGCGTCGCGAAGACGCCATCCCGCGACTCTGCAAGCAATTCTCTGATTCCCAACAACGAGCGGATAGCTTGAGCAAAACCATCGAGTCGCTTCGTGCACAGGAGAACTCAAGTGCGTTTATCAATACCCTGGCTCGTTTGTCATTCCCATCTTTGTTCATCAGAAAGAAATAATGCACGTCTCGAAGAGAGCGTTCAGCAACTCCGCAACCGGCTCTCCGATTCCTACCACACTGTGGATAGCCTGAATAAAACCATCGAGTCCCTCCGTGAGTACATTCATCGCGGTGTGACACCCCGTTGACATCTCCGTCCACTAGACTGCACAATCGCCCTTCTCGAAGGGCGACTCCACACCGAGCATGCCGATTTTCAACACAGAGTGGATAGCCTCGTCCAGATTCTGTATGCGCACGAGCAGAAACATAAATGCGAAGTCCTGTATGCAGAGGGCCGCATACTCGATGCTGCGCTCTCTCTTCTCCAGATCGCCAACAGCGTATGTGAGGAGGTCAGAGCCAACAAACTCATAATGGATTGGCTTGCCGGTGAGTTTTTGGGGCTCGCATCAAGATAATGTATTCAATTTGTACCATTAGAGTTCAAAAGCCAATGCATATCAAGACTGGAGATAATTGGAGACGAGGCATTAAACGCTGGAAAACAGGACGAGGCGGTTACAGCCTACTTTACTGCGTTGTTACTCAATCCCTCCACCCCGAACACATTGCTAATTAAGTGGGCAAGCACCGTGCTCATTCACAGCTCAGCCAACGATGCATTGACTGCTGCCGCCAAGGTAGGCTTGATATGATAGTCTGATGCTGGACGTTGACACTGTCTGCGAATCAGATTAGTCTTCCAAGGTCTCTCATCTACCGTGCAATCTGCGATGCTCTCGAACAGGGCGATCGCATTTCTGAGGTAATCGAGTGTTTCCGACAGATGGAGGGCGAGTTAGGAGAGGGTACGGATAACAGCGACCAACAAGTTCTGTCGGAACTCGGTGAGGGATTCCAACTGCGATATAGCGGTACAACGGATTCATTCCACATAACGACGAACATCCACGAGAAGGAAACAAACACGGTGGGTGAAATCGAGTGGGTGGCTAGTGAGGATTTCCTACTTGGTTCATCACACCCGATACACTCTGACATTGAACATCAGACCTCAAAATGCGTTGCCTCAAAAGATTGGAGCAATGTGGAGATGTCGCCATGGACTTAGCTTTACCCAAGGATGCCATCATCCATTACACAACAGCGTTGTCCCTCGATCCTTTATCGACAGGCCTTTTGACGAAGCGAAGCAAAGCACGGGCTGAGATCGGATCGTGGCAAGATTCGTTGGAGGATGCGGATGCGGTATGTATATCCTGATTAATGCCAGAGCAAATATTCAATACGATCCCAGGCGATCAAACTTGACCCGTCACGTCCACACGGCTACGAAAGAAGGCATGCAGCGTTACTTGGCGTTCACCGTTACGATGAAGCAATCAATGCGTATAATGACATGCTGCTGAAGCTTGAACAATCTCTAGATCCTGTTACTCGGGGTAAATGTTTCCTCACTCGCACGAAAGCATCACCTGATGATTCTGCCTCTTGTAGCACTGCGTAACCACTATGTAAGCCCATCGCAGACGATGGCGACAATTCGTAGTTCTGTCAAGCGGGCTCAGCGGGACGCTCCACTTGTCTTGATTAACACTAAGACCGGTTGTCTCTGTGACAAGCAGGAACGTTTGGACGAATTCGAAGCGGATCCAAAATTCAAAGAGCTCGTAGCATCCATTATGATAAAACACGACAACTGCCGTATTATGAAGACCGTGCAGAAATACTTCCGATACGCCACGTTTTCCCATACCTGGGAAGGGGTTGAACCACTGTTCCACGATATCCTCCATAAATCAGTAGAGGAACTGGCAGCATCACCCACAGTGTCAAAGTTGGTGATGTTCTGTATGACCGTGCGAGAAGCCGGTTTGCGCTGGGCATGGACTGACACATGTTGTATCAACAAAACGGACGGCTCTGTGCTTCAGGAATCCCTGACCTCGATGTTTCAATGGTACCATCAATCCGCCCTTACGATTGTTCACCTAAAGGGTGTACGATCCGACTCGGAGCTGCGTGCTCTTGTGAGGTGTTTTTGGAACACTCGTGCATGGACGCTGCAAGAGTTCTTTGCATCCCGGGTTATCCGTTTCTACACAGAAGATTGGAAGCCTTATCTTCCTCAGGAGGCTGTGTATAACCACAAGGATTCATCCCTAATCATGGATGAAATGGCGGCTGCAAATGGCGTTGATGTACAAGTCCTGCTCTCTCTCCGACCTGGATCAGAGAATGTACGACAGAAACTCTGTCTTGCCGCGTCGCGCATCGCTACGAAGCAAGAGGACGTAGCCTACTCCCTCTTTGGTATATTCGATGTCTCTATCCCCGTTACATACGGCGAGGGTGAACAGCGTGCTCTGGGTCGGCTGTTACAAGAAGTGTTGACTCGGTCAGGCGATGTCACCATTCTAGCTTGGTCTGGGAAGGCATCCGACTACAACAGCTGTCTCCCTGCCGAGATTGGTGCATATCGCGAGCCAGCATCACTCTACATCCCTTCGCTAATTGAAAATGACAAGATGCATACACTCGTCGCGGAACTACGGATGTCCCCGGGATATCTCGACTCAGTCGTGATGCTATACGATCAGGTCGTCCATCTCCAATCACCACGTCTTTTCAGCCGTCGGTTGAGCTTATCTTGCATCACGTTTCCGCTGAGAAGTCTGTTGATCCCGCACAGTGATTCTGGGCGTGTTTATCATGCCATGGCATCTGCACTCGGGAACGTCGAGATCAAGACTACAGAGGACTTATCCAGCCTGAGGAATCTTGTGCTCATCCATCCATGGCTCCAGTGCCTTCATGATCCCGTCCTTCCTTCCGAGGATGTGATTATGGACGATCATACTGAACCGCTCACCCCAGTCGATGGGGACGGCGGGGACAGCGATTCCGATGCGCTCTCTCCTTCTACATCACACACCGCATCCTCTTCGTACGGCAAGCTTACCAGAGCACTACGGCTTTTCGCGCGCCTCAGACAGCCTTTCGGGGCGCTATTGCTCGTTCCTCTATCCCATAATGAATACAAACGTGTCGCATCCGATCACCCCATCGTCGTGCAGCTACTTGACAATGTCTCACCGCGCTATCTCGCGCAGAAAATACGGACGCTAGATATCTTGTAATTGCCGTGCCGTCACGTTGGAGAGCCCGTCTGTCCTTGTTTCCGGATGTCTTGATCTTGCTATCTTGGACTTGATCACTCACTCTTCCCGCATTTCGCATCGCTTTCCGTAAGGTATATCAGCTTATTGGTCTATAGTGCCCCATGTACCACGGCAATCTTTGTTGTAACTCGGCAGTCAGGCAGTAGCGAGCATCTCGGCAGGGGACTGCCGTTCGGGAGGTATGTTAGTACGAGCAAAGATGCGTCTCAGCTAGTATACCTCTCCGATAGAATGAAGAAGTCTATCATGAATTGACATGTGTCAGGATTGCCAGAGGTCGCGGCGCAAAATCAACAAGTACGTTGATCACTACAATAGAGAAGAGAACTAAGTAATACGGCCGATGAGACCAGCGTATCGCACCCAGAATTGACGAGCACGACGTTACGGAGAGAAAGGGGACATGGGAATGGCTGCGAAATGCGAAGGATTACAAAGAACGATTCAGGAATCGAGAAGTGCACGAGTCAATGCGCAAGCCTTGACGACATGTGAGTTGGCATCTTTCCCCGTTCCGCTTGCACCCTCTGCCGGACACAGCACGCGCATTCAAACGGAATTGCTATCCCGGCGGTATTAATCGACTGCAAACAATTCACCTGAACGTTGGGTTTCCTATGCGTTGAAGGTCAAGACGAAAGTTTCCAACTTATCATGTGATCGCCAAGGGTGATGATAGTTGTGATAGATCGAGCACGTCCTGGAACTTGGAGAGTCGGACCGTACACCGTTTAGGTGAACGATTGTGAGGGCAGATTCGTGGTAGCATTGAAACATTGAGGTCAGGGATTCCTGAAACACAGAGCCATCCATCTTGTTGATACGACACGTGTCGGCCCACGCCCAGCGTAGCCCGGCTTCCCGCAATCATACAAAACTTCACCGACTTTAACACTGTGGGTGATGCTGCCAATTCCTCTACTGACTTATGGAGGATATTGTGGAACAACGGTTCGGCTCCTTCCCAGGTATGGGAATACGTAGCGTATCGTAAGCATTCCTGCACGGTCCGCATGATGCGGGAGTTGTCGTGCCTAGTCGTAACAGATGCCACGAGCTCCTATGAATTTTAGATCGGCTTCAAGTTCATTTGAACGCTCCTGCTTGTTACAAAGACGACCAGTCTCCGTGTCAATCAAGACGAGTGGAGCGTCCCGCTGAGTCCCGCTTAACAGAGTTGCGGATTGTCGCCGTCGTCTGCGATGGAGTCGTGTGTTGGTTGCGCAGTTCTGCAAGGGGTAGAATCTCAGGTGGTGCTTTCGTGCGAATGAGGAATTACTTACCTTGAGTAGCAGGATCCGGGGATTGTTCGAGCTTCAAAAGCATATCGTTATACGCACTAATTGCTTCATCGTAATGGTGAGCCCCAAGTAGTGCTGCATCCCTTCTTTCGTAGCCATGTGGAGACGCCGGATCGAGTTTATTCGCCTAGGATCGCATTGACTATTTGCTCTAGTGTAAACAAGGGTAGACGTACTACATTGGCGTCCTCCAACGAATCCTGCCATAATCCAGTCTCAGCTCGCGCTTTGCTTCGCCTCGCCAACAAGTCTGTTGATGAAGGATCGAGACTCAATGCTGCGGTGTAGTGGGTGACAGCATCCTTGTATAAAGCGGACTCCATGGCAACATCTCCACATTTCTCCAATGCCTTGAGGGAACGCGCTTCGAAGTCTGATGTTCAACGTCAGAAAGCACCAAGGACGATGAACCAGGTAGTATATCCTCACTCGCTACCCATTCGGTTTCATCCTTCTCGGGGATGTTCATCGTTGTGTGCGAAGAGTGTGTCGCATCGCAATTACCCGTGGCCTCTCCTAGCTCACTCACCATCTGTCGGAGACACTCGATCGTCTCCGAAACACGACCGTCCTATTCAAGAAGCATCGCAGATTCCCCGGTAGACGAGAAACCTTGGAAGATTTAACTGATCCGCGAGATCCGTCAACGTCCAAATTCAGAATGCCATGTAGGCCATACCTTGGCGGCAGCAGTCAATACCTCGTCGGCTGAGCTACGAATGAGGACTGCGCTTGCCCACTTCATTAACAACGTGTTCGGGGTGGAGGGACTGAGTAGCAGCGCGATAAAGTAAGCTGAAACTGCTTCATCCTGTTTCTCAGTCCGTGGCACATCGTCTCCTATTATTTCCAGTCTTGAAATGCATTGACTTTTGAACTCTGATGGCACAAATTGAATTCTTTATCTTGATGTGCGATCGCAAAACTCACTAGCAATCCAGTCCATTTACAGGCTGTTGGCTCTGACCTCCTCACTTGCAGTGTTCGTGATCTCGAGAAGAGCGATCGCAGCATCACTTATGCGGCCCTCGGCATACAGGGCTTCGCATTGATGTTTCTGCTCGTGCGCACGAACAATTTGGACGAGGTTGTCCGCTCTAAGATGAGAATGTCAATGGAGCACACGTCAAGGTGGCAATAAATTCACTGACGAAGGGACTCGATGGTTCCATTGAGGTCATCCACGTGACGTTGGGAGTCAGAGAGCTGGTTACGGTGTTGTTGGACAATTTCTTCGAGACGCGCAATTTTACCGTCTAATGAACGTGGATATGAACAACATGCGGAAGCTGCGATGAATGTACTGTTGCTTGCCAGGGCGATGCACGTGGGTCCATCGTTGCTGTGAACGGGCCATTGAGAACGCTTCGTCCCAGTGGGCATGTCGAGGCAGTTAATGGCGCCGTTGCGAGACAGGACGAAAAGCTGTTTACCATCGCTGGTCCAAGTGAGGGATTCTGACGAGGCGGTTGGAATTGGAACGTCGAGAAGGCGGCGGCCGCTCTGACTTTGGTGGTTCTGAATCTGAATGGAGGAGTACGTGGCAGTGGCAATGAGGTGTCCGTCTGGTGAGAATTTGACTGCGATAACCGGTGAGCCGCATTTCCAAGGGCTGAGCAGTCCCTTGCCAGTGGAGAGCGACCAGACGCAGACAGTCGAGTCATATGATCCCGTTGCGATTCTCGTCCCATCCGGTGAGATGTTCACCGCATGCACCAAATTGCTGCGTCCTTTGAACTGGCGCCTTTTCGTGGCTCTCCGTATTCCACACCATCACCTCGCCAATTCCCGTCCCACCCACGACCCACTTTCTGTTTTGTGACACTGCAATGCTTCGAACAGTGCTCCCCGCATCCGAATCGGCGTCCCCACTTCCGTGCCATCTCCCACTCGCCATCGTTGAATCTTTCCTACCTGATCACCACTCACGATGTACTTCCCGTCATCGAGGAAGGCGACTGCTGAGAATGCGCTGTCCCGACTATCGATTCCGATCGATTTTGGTTGCTGTTGGTTAAGAGGAGGAACCGTTTCCGCTCGACTCTTGGGTGCCCGTCACTATTCCCTAGTACTCTCAAACGTCTTGCACAGGTGCTCACCATTCCCTGGCTCCCTGTTTATGCTCGAAGACATACTTGCCCAGGCAATAGAACGTTGGAAAGAAGGATGCGCATTCTCCACTTTACGTCATTGTCGCCTAGTATACACGTGCCTCCTCGTTGATGCTCCCAGTTCACACACCCATAATCTTTTCTTTGGGCCCTTCTTCCCACCCCATTCATATCGTTGTCATTGCGGTGGTGACCGACAGTTGTCGAGACGAAACCTACCCCCGGAGCTGTTGGAAACGGGAGCAGTGACTAAGCGGGCTGCTCAACGGTCATACAACTCAACCATGGTGACAAGGGTTCTTTTGTCGCTCAGTTGGAGGGAACAAGCAGTAGCGAAGGAACAAGATATGTAGCACCCGAGACACTCGAGCATGATGACAAGGCGTGTTTCTGTACCGTTGATCGTGTCTCCTCGTGCCTATCATATTCACGCGTGTTTCCCAAAAGTGTCTTCAGGCCGATGATGGGATCTGTCTTATAATCTGGGTTCGATGTTCCCAGCATCATCCCTACGCTAGGCGGCCACGAGCAATATGGCTTATCGAACATAATTAACAGGTATAGTAGTTCGGAGGACCGCTTCAATCTGTCCTAACGATGCACCGGTGATGATAGGAATTCGAATATGGTCGAGCCCATGGAATTTAGAATAATCGAACCTTTATGGAACGGTAGTGTTTCACCTTTCAAGTAACTCCGATTTGTGCAGCCAAGAAGGATCAGTTGGCTAGGTGGGACGGGGGCGTAACGAAATGGTATGAGACAGAGAGGATACGAGATGAAGCTGCAGCTCTGGGGCCCGGGAGGGTGGAGTGACTGGATGGTATGTATTGGATTCGATCTTTGAGGTTCGTTGGGACGTCTCTCTCGGTAGATCGGATATACCACTTTGGATACTGTAGCTTTCTTTGCACGTCGATGCTTGTCGTGAGTCGCGTTATCTCACGTCGTGCTCTTGCCTCGCATACATCTCAATTGCGACCATCCAACAATCCTTCTGTTCGCTCATCATTAACCGCTTTGATGGTGCAGACCAGACGAGCGACTCAGCTGGCTGCCAAAGACGAGCCCAAGCTCACGCCAGTGGACGTCAAACCCACAAATAAAGGAGGACACACGAGGCAGCCACTCAAACGCGCCAGGAAAGAACACCAACGAGAGGAACGAGTACCGTCGGCGGTCGCCGCAGAACCTAAAGAGCTTGGACGTGAGTCACAGTGAACCCAGGTTGCCTTGGTCTTTCGGGCAGACATACATACAGAGAACGACACGGATCCTAGTCCTACGAAACAGCCGCGCAAGGCGCGGCAAAAGAAGGAACATACTAACCCCAAGCCATCCGATTTCGCTCCGCGCGTGTCTTCTGCGTGGAAAGTGGGTGCGCACGTCTCTGCGGCTGGGGGTGTGGAAAACACGATTGTGAACGCGGCGCGTGTCAGGTACGTCTCGCGTCTCCTTTGTTTCGTTCTCGGTGGTAATGGCTTGACGCACCCTCACAGGGCTAACGCGTTTGCTCTTTTCGTCAAATCGCAACGCAAATGGTCTTCCCCCCCTCTGACAGACGAAAATGCCGCGTCTTTCAAAGCACGCATGAAGGAGTTCGGGTACGACCCGAAATACGTTCTTCCCCATGGAAGCTACCTCATCAACCTTGGAAACCCTGACGAGTGAGTGCCACATATGCGCAGGTCACCTATTTGTGTATGATGTATAATCTCAGAGCGAAACGCGAAAAATCATACGAATGCTTTCTGGATGATCTCCAGCGATGCGAACGACTCGGCTTGATGCTTTACAATTTCCAGTGGGTTTCGGTCCTTGTTCTTCCTGCCGGTGGTCCCATCTATGCTACTCTTACGTCTGAAAAGCCCAGGTTCTACTGTCGGGAATGCTACAAAAGAAGAATCAATATCTCTCATAGCTCAATGTTTGAACAGGGCACACAAAGAAACTACATCTGTGATAACTGTCATTGAGAACATGGTAGGTGTGCTTCGCTCTCATTCACTTTCTAGCCTTCCTGATCAAAGCACTGAGTCGGTGATAATGATTTACTTTCACTAGTCTGGCGCCAAAAATATCATAGGTTCTCAGTTTGCGGAGCTACGAGACATTATTGAACAGGTCGAGGACAAGTCAAGAGTTGGGGTATGTCTTGATACATGTAAGCATTTGGCTCATCAAGGAACTGTAAAGTTACTGATGCAATTGTGGATAGGTCATCTGTACGCAGCCGTGAGCGACCTTGTCACCCCATTTGAGACACAGATATTAATGTAGTGGGATACCGTATAGGGCTATGATATCTCTACGAAAGCAGGTTGGAAGTAAGCTCCATCTTAATCTGTAAAGGATTTCCTCTGATCGCTTGACACTTCAACCACCGGCAGCGCAACGAGTGAGTCCAGGGTTGCATGCTGGTTACATGTGTCGTAGACTGATGTGGACCCCATTGCCAGTGGCGACGTTTGACGAACAAGTCGGACTGTCGTACCTCCGTGGGATGCACCTGAATGACTCAAAGACACCCCTCGGATCAAAGAAAGATAGGCATGAAAACATCGGGCTGTACGTCGTCACCCACCGAAAGGTCGTTCTGGTTGATCCGTTTGCTTATCCTTTTTGTTCATCCGCATCTTCCTGCATTCTTTGTCGAACATCCCAACAGAGGCACACTCACGCTTTCAGCATTCCTCACTATCCTTTCGGACCCTCGGGTTCAAAATATCCCTCTCATACTCGAAACCCCGACGTTTGAAGCTGTGGAGGTCTGGGAGTGTGAGATCAAAGTGTTGAACTTGTTGTCGGATGTTGGGGCGGGTTCAGGGAGTAGTGTGAGAGAAGGGGACTCGGACACAAGGAGGGAGGAGATGCTGGAGGAGATGGTATGTGACATCCGCAGCATCATCCGAGAATACCGCGACCACAAGGAAAAGGCCGGGAAGAAAAGTACATCAGGCACATCCAAATCGAAAGCAGGGTCAAGAAAACGTAAGATAACGGACAACGAAGAGAGCGAGACCACTGGATCCGATGATGCATAGTCGTACACGGAGCATTCAGAGTAAGTGATACGAGTATGGTATTGTGCATCATATCCATGCGTTTCCCCCACTCATCTACTCATACTGATCTCGTCCGGTCAGTCAAGGTTAATTACAACATCACGGATTGTTATCTTGTACACTAGGATAAGTATGGGAGGCACAGATTAATTTTCGTTCAATAACCAACAAATACTCTATAACCGGTTTACAGAACATCGCCTGCAAACTAGAGCCTGGCAATGAATGCAGCGCTGCAGCCAATAAGTTAGCGACGCCGTCCAAGGCATACCCAGACGAAACACTCACCATCAAAAAAACATGCAATAAGTCACCACACTCCTCGCACCGCCCAGATCCGTGTCTGTACATCCAGTGATGGTCCCGGCATTCATGATTTACACGCAATTGTTCCATCCGTCGATAAACCCGCTCCGCATGTACCACTGGTTGCACCCGAGCTGCCCGATTGCCAAACTCGTTGCGTACCCTCCTCTCGGCATCGTTCAAGAGGCGTTCTTCATCCCACTGTCGGCATTTACATGTCTTCCATCGTGCAGAGCATAGATAGCAAAACTGTGTCAAACATCGACAGGTCATATGATAACACCCCTGGCTGAGTTCGACGATGGCATGACAACCTGGACACGTCTGCCACTTGTTTGCAGTCGCCATTTCGCGTAGTTCAAGCATCGATTGGTGCTCGGAGCAGTCTTTCCCGGGATGCGCGTTGTTCTTGCATTGAGAGCAGGAGGCGGTGCCACAGTTACTGCAAACGAGACTTCGCTTCACATCCCCTGACGCGCCAAGAAATGTAGAGCATCTTTGGTTGGAACAATACACCCGTGACCCAGCAGGTATTAAGTATTCGCGACACTTGGCAAGAAATTGACGTTGGAGGGATGTGGAGATGAACCTGAAAATGCCGGACCTCAATGGAAGTGGTTGATGACAGCATCGCAGCGGATGAAGGCTTTCATCACGCAGAAATGTTTCGACGAGGTTGGCGAGACACCCCTGACAATAGTGGTGCTCGCAGGGTGCCTTAAACGAATGACTCGCAACGACGTCGTCCCCACAAATGACACATTCAAAACCTTCATCGAGGCTCCTGATCCTCGATGTCAGATACGTTTATGTTCAAGGAGATCAGCCTCACTTGGAAGATTGGTGGGGGACGGTATTAGAAGCCTCTGGGGTGCTGATGTGAACATTTTGCACGCCCACATTGATGGTTTCGACAGTGTCCGTCTCCACAGCATTTCTGGTATGCCCATGGTGCGCGGGAGGTGATTCCCTGAGAATGGTCAACGGCTGCGGAACAAAACCATGCTCGAATTGACCTAGCTGGTTGAGCTAAGGTTTGTTCCATAATTCGTTGCGACAATGTTTGCTGTGGCAAATCATGCCCATCTCTGAGGGCAACCGCTGCCCGATGGTCATCATGTTCAGCTTGTTCTCGAAGTGCAAATCTCCTAAGTTGATGCGCGTCGGAATCGATGGCACAATCAACGCTCGAGGCAAATTGGTAGTCGTGCAATACCTCAATCAACGTGTTCAAAGAGGCAGCTTGGAAGTCTAACGCGAGATCCTCGTCACTGCACGGGGCGTCCTCGCGCGTCTTGCCTTTGCGGGTGGCCTGGACGGTGGCTATATCATTGAGTGCCAACTCGGCGACAAGGAGCTCCGACGCAGTGTCGGGGACTCGTTCGTGGATCCGCTGAGACTCAATGGTAGAGCTTCCGGTCAGACTCATAGTGGTGGGCAAGAGAACGAGGGGGACAGGGGATAGGGGCGCCCGCGTCAGACATAGCAGACTTGCGTCGCTCCGCCAAGACTGCAAAGGAGCCCCTCTTCACTACGACTACGAAGCAACATAGAGTCGATATCTATATCTGGTCGATTTAGTATTTAACACAGCCACTTTCACCTTTTCACGCCAGCCGCCCGGCATTCCTGCTGGCAGGTCAACTTCATGTCAGCGTTTGCTCGCGGAACCCGTTCACTTGCGCCGCGTCGTATTCTTTACTCTGAGCGACGCGCATATGCAAAATCCGCTCAACTTCCTCGACCACCACCTCCCGCGCAAGAACCTCGCACTGAGACCTTCTCAGCCCCATCAAAACCCAAACTCTATTACACCCGTCCTGTACCGCGCCACGACTTGCCGCAAATACAGGTACTGCCATCGGTCTGTTATCGTCTTATAGAGAAATGAACTTGAGTACTCGTGCAGAAACGATGGCCATTCATTCTCGCGTTTGCTGCGCTCGGGGTGTCCGGATGGGCTGCCTTCCTCTTCGTAGCGATGAACCAAGAACGTCTCTCGAGTTCCGTCGTACGCCAAATTTTGCAAACGGCACGAGAAGACAAGGCGCTGCAGGCTGCTTTGGGTGATGCCATACGGTTCGAACCAGCATGGTACCTCAATGGTGATCCCTGGATCAGCGGCTCTGTATGTCTTAGTCTCTTTTTCTTCCTCCTCCATGTTTGGCGTGTCGACTCTAATCTCATGCATCCGGCAGATTAATCTCCCACAGGGAAACGTCGACGTGAGCTTTCGACTAAAAGGTCACCGAGGTTAGTTGAACATACTTTGTTCGTCGAACGGGACGCAGTTTTGAGGTCATTTTAGGCAGCGGAACGCTGTACTTTACTAGCATCCGCAAAGCGAAAGGAGAAGCATTCACACCTCGTACGTTCTGCATTGTTATTTGTGCAAATATTTACGACTCTTGTTGCTATGTAGTGCGGTTCAGGGTCATATGTAATGATGGGAATGTCATTAACATAGTTCCGCAGTCCGCCAGCGCGTCTGGATCGCAGTCGCAATGAATACAATTCTAGCTCCTGTTTGGTTGACCCTGGCCCACTGAGATTGTTCGTGTCGCGATCCATCATTGTGCCTGCCCGTAGCCGCAGTGCCTGGGGCTGTGTAGTCATATCAGCCAGAGTAAGAGGGATCGCACGTGTGCGTCGGCACCCATGATTCGGAATGATGCAAGATCCGTCCATTGTCGCATATAAAGAGGGGTCAAGTTCATTTGTACTCCGACATTAACCATCATGAACAATGTCAAAGTATTGACGGTAGGAGGGTCGAGGAACATTGGTTACTTTTCCTCGATAAGACTACTTGGTATGCCTGGTGACCAATATGTTGTGCGGTGCACTGAATGATGGTGATTCAGACTTAGGGGCTATCGTTACCTTCCTCTTGAGAAAACCTAGTGTGTTTGATAGCGACGAAACAATCCAAAAGTATGTTCGTGCCGGAAAGGCAAGACTTATCCAAGGCGATGCACTAGTCAAAGAGGACATCAAACGTGCTTGGATTGCCGGTCAGGGAGAAGACGCTAAGCCCGTTGACTTTCTCATCTTTACTGTTGGTAAGCTGCGCCATTTTTTCCTCGTACCCTTGGTTGATCTGATGCATACCGCTCGACAGGCGGTACACCCAATTTCGAACTCACCAAAGGCTTCGTGATCTCACCTCCCAATCTCGTGACCCAATCCCTCCTCAATTGTCTCGAGACCCTCCCAACACCTCACCCCAACATCATCACAATCTCCTCTGCCGGTCTCACTCGCGCCGGCCACCGAAAGCTACCGTTCCTTCTCAAGCCAATGTACAGCTACCTCCTCCCCGTCCCACACGCGGACAAATGTGGTGCGGAGGAAGTGCTGGCGTATTGTGCAGGTTGGGAGTGGAACACAGAGGATAGTCCTGGGACGGAGGTGCTTGGTGGGGACTGGAAAGCGAGCGTGGACTTGCCGGCACCGGGGACGCTGAAGAATGTCGTCGTGGTGCGGCCTGCGCTGTTAACAGATGGAACGTGTCGTGGGGATATTCGGGGATCGCCCGGTGGGGAACCCTACAAGGTGGAAGTAGAGGACCTCGCAGGGCCGTGGACGGTTTCGAGGAAGGACGTGGCGCATTTCTTGGTTGAGAAGGTGGTCAGGCATTGGGACGAATGGGAGGGGAAGCGTGTCAGCATCGCTTACTAGGATTTGGCCGCGACACGACGGAAAAGGGGCCATACAGAAGAAACATGCTACATGACATCATTCGGTTATTTGCAGTACCACGTTTACAACAACTTAAATCAATGGGGTTGTCAGTAAATCATATCATGCGGGGGTACTCGGAATGTGAGGAAGGGAGATGTTGAAACTTGAAGCGCTTGAACGATTTCATCGACAGCGGGCCATTTACTATGTGATAAGTTAAAGCTGTATAGTTGACAGACGCTGACTTATGTACTTATGGAGGTCCGGACGCTCGGTTTCCCTTTGTCTGTGCAGGCTTTCTCCTGGTCTGGCGGATCCTCGGGCATCCCGGGTCAACGTTTTTCGCCACCAATGCCGGTTCTCGACTAGCCCCGGGCCGACTCGCCGAGCCTAGTCGGTATGGGATAAGCAATGGACAGGCCGCTCACATTCGAGTTATAGTAAGTAGGCTATGCCATGTGTACCCATTTGTTCAAACATCGTCTGGAAGCGACTTAGATCTGTTTGGAATAAAATAGATGGATGATTGCCATATACTCTTTGACTGTAAGTCACCCACGACAACTTAGCAACACTAAAGATCCTTCTGGAAGGCATCGCGCCTGGTTCTCAATCTGCGTGAGACTGGAAGCCGCACTTACTATGGTGTATCCACCTTAGAGGTGGGAACTATTACAGCGCCAGTATTCGCTGTGGGTCCTATCGGCAGAGCAAGTCAGGACACGGAGGTCAGTTCCAGTTTATCTGCTATCCCACAGACCGAATCTCTTCACCGGGTATGATCTCTTGCCACATGAGCGTGTTCCAGCCGGGATAGTGCAGTTAGGTCCGACGGAGAACAAGGGCTTATGTAGCGCTCGTACGGCTAATTATTGTACCGGTCGGAGAATGCTGGCGGGGATGATCTCACAATGCAGAATTGGACCAAACTTCAAGTTGAGGTAGCTAGCCAAGGCCGGATCTTTTGACTATGGAGCCTCAATAGGGCGGGCATGTGTCACACGTATTACATAAACCTATACTTTGACTCGCAGTAGTTCACCTCCATCCATGTCAACTCTTCCAAAGCTCGTTTCAGGATTCACCATCATCCCGGTCGCCTACGCACACTCGACACATATTCTCTATGCCCGTGCCCACCTCTCCAAATCTCAAGACACTCTATACCCGGAAGGAAGAACGCTCTTCCTCGTCAACATCCCCGTCGATGCCACAGACCGCGAAATCTCACTTTTCTTCAAGTCCTGTGGGACGGTAGAACGGGTAGTGTACGACCGGGACCCGTCGCACGTGGCAGAGGGAGAGGCGGAGGCGGAAGCGGAAGCAGAGGCCGAGGCATCGCCGTCACCATCATCATCGAACGAAGAACCACAGCCACGATCAAAGAGACAACCACAACCAAAAGAGAGCACCTCTCCAAGTGTGGTATCCCTCCCGCAAGTCCTAACACGTACCCTGCGAAAAACAGGCAGCATCGCCCATGTCGTCTTCCTCGATCCTTCGTCACTCGAAAAAGCGCTTGTCCCACCGGCAAAATCGCGTCCTTGGTCATCCTCTGAAGAGCCACGAGGTCTTGCCCACTACGTAGCGTTGTACAACGCACAGAGACCACCGCTCGACGTCGTGAAAGCACACGCAGACACTTGGATGGAACGGTTCGAGTTTGAGATGGCAAAGTCAAAGCAAAGTTCGGGGTATCGTAAAGGAGAGGCGATAGTGGACGAAGATGGATTCACGCTTGTGACGAGGGGCGGGGCGTACGGGCAAACGCTCGGAGGTGGCGTTGGGGTAGCGAGAAAGACATTTGAGAAAACAGGACAGACGGCGAGTAGGAAGAAGGAACCAAAGGAAAAAGAGACCTTCTATGCTTTCCAAAAGGCAGAAAAACAGCGAAAAGGTGAGATAGCGAATAAGTATGTGATGCCCGGTGCTCTGGCTGAAGTGTCTGCATTTCCAGCGTTGCTAGATCTCAGGAAGAATTTTGAGGCAGACAAGGCACGCGTAGAGAAACTGAAGGAGTCTCGCCGGTTCAAACCTTACTGATTACTGGTGTGGTGCAGCCGTGTTGCCAGTTCACCGGATGAAAGGTTATTGATCATTGTATGACAGTTCAGCATAGAAGATGTCGTGTTGACCCAGGACTCGACTTTGAGTAAGCGAACCTTTGCCCATCCCAACGTATTAAAGAAGAGCACCCATGCGTAATAATGATGGTCAGGAAACAAAGAATACAATGGTTCAGATAAAGTAAACTCATGCTGACATTCGCGTTGCATTGGAATCCAGCGTCTACATACGTGTATGATTACACGCGTTCATTCTACCGCCCACGGCACGCACAGTATCCCCACTTTGCGCCGCATTCATAACAAAACTCTTGTTGACACCGGCACCGCATATGTGCGCAACCAGAAGAGCGCTCTACCATTATTTTGCATTTCGGACAGGTTTTCCAGCCCTTTTCCTTGGCAAGAGAGCGAACTTCGCGACTCATATTGTCATCGCAACTTTCTCCGGGGTGCGCGTGGTCTTTGCATCCCGAACAGACATCCGTATTACATTCTGGGCATGATACCACGCACGGTGTCGAGGCAGGTGGTCTACCGATGAAATTCAAACATTTCTTGTTTGGACAATAAATGCGGAGGTTGGGAGGAGTAGCTGCTTCTGCGCATTTGAAAGAGAATGTTGTCCGAAGTGGAGCAGGTAAAAAACTGAGGAAGTTGTCCGTTGGAAGCTGCTGCTGGCAGCATTTCAATGGGAAAAGTCCTTCGTTGTTACTGGCGACTTCGGCCATGATGATCACGCACTGGCGGCAGATGAAATGGCCGCACAGCCCATTGAGGCATGCGATGCATTCGAAAGTGTCGCGGCAGACGACACATTCGACACTAGCAGGATGGTAAGTCGTCCGGTAAATATTACAGACGCGCTTCACTACCTGGGTTGCTCCTGCTTTCTCAACCAAGTGCGATGGATGGAGTTGTTTGGTCTAGAGGGTCCTACTTCAAGCTGAGGCTGCTGGGCTACCATATCAGCTGCCAGGAATTTTTCCCTGAGCGTCAACTCAGACGATCAGCTCCCCATAATACCTACAACGCGGCTAAGTGAGGTGAGAAGCTCACAATAACTCTGCAAAGGACACCCTGCACATCTCCAACTGGGCCGGTGTCGGTGGCGGAAGAGGATCACCACGCTGCAACGCAAGCGCTGCCTGGTAGTCATCCCGCTCGCCTGTTTCCAAGAGTGCTAGACGTTGGAGGAAATACAATCGGGAATCTGATTCACGG